>VWYI01004470.1:32809-58007 GCA_013399455.1 Anthoscopus minutus | reverse complement strand
GACAGATTCCAGAAAACTAGACAACAAATGGCCTTTTTTAAATAAAATAAAACCAAGTTACACATTGATATACGAGCTTAAAGTGATGAATCAAATGTAAGGTTTGTTTACCAATGAATTCTATGTAACATGAAGGGTTAAAAGGACTGTGGTCTTCTTTGAACTTTCCCCAAAAGGTCAAGGACTTATGGCACATAAAAATGTCTAGGCATTTTTTTTTTATGCTAGGAAGTTCTCTCAACAGAGAGGACTTTGCTTTAGTGACTTCTTTTACCATAAAAGGTGAAATGTAAAATGAGAGTAAAGCTATAGAAAGATTTGAAGAAATCCAGGCTGATGATATGATAAGTAGGAAGTATCTGTTTGGCTGAGGAGATATGGTGAATGAGTTTTCATGTCCAACATGTCATTAGTGATCATTTATGTTAGCCAGCTCCATAACATATGCTGAATTTTTCTCTGTGGTTGCTCCCAGCTCCATGTTGCTGAAATACAACTCATGTCTGAATGACATTTGGTTTTAATCTTAGAATGCTACATGACAGAAAATTGTCCCTGGTTCCCTGTCCCTAAAACCTTCCCTTCCAGTTTGTGCTATTTAAACTATATATTTTTGGTTACTTTCGTACCAAACTGAACTGAAGCATACCCTGATTTTCCTCAGTACCTGCAGGGCATGGTTTTCTTTTGCTTTTAACTGCAACTTAAGTTTCTAATTTAACTGTATTGCCTGCTTAATTCGGATGCATAAAGCACGGGGTATGGATATGCTGTCTCCTCCTTTTTTTTTCCAATGTCACATTTTTTCCTCCTACCAGAGTACTTTGTCAGGAATCACAGAATATCTTGAGTTGGAAGAGACCCATAATGTCCATTAAGCAAACTCCCTGCTCCTCACAGGACCACCTCACACTAAACCATATGATTAACTTGTTGTTCAGATGTTACTTGAACTCTGTCAGGCTGGTGCTGTGACCATTTCCACAGGGAACTAGTTTTCCAGTGCCCAGCTACCCTCTGTGTGAAGCACTGTTTCCTATTGCTCAACCTGACTTCCTCTGATGCAGCTTCAAGTCTATTTCTGTGTGTCCTATAGTTGGTCTTCAGAGGAGAAAGTCAGTGGGGTCCAGTAGGACCACTGAATGTTTGAAAAGATTGTCCAAATTTGTCCTCTAAACTTCAGTGGATGCCAGAACAAATATTAACCATTTAGAATACATGCAGTTACCACTGTGTCTCAAAACATATCAAGAACTGTTTGAGACTGCAAACTCAAGGGAAATACGTTCTAAGTGAAGGAATTATAAATGTCTGATTTCCTCTAAACTGGAAGGAGAAGACAAAAAAAGGGAGCAAAAAATGGTAGAACGTATAACTCAAGCTGTTCAAATATGAGGCTGATCAGAGAGAATAGAATAAACTACAGGGTACCCATTTGTAATGTTGGTGCAGTGTACAGGGTACATGCAAGAAAAAGTGGTGGAAGTCTCTTTCTTCCACCAAGGTAGGAACAGTTATAGCAATAAAGTTGAAAGTTGATTAATTATTCCCTCTTTAATTTACCAGCTTTGTCTCCTGGAAGGAAAGGAGGCACATGGAGTGCTCTTGCCAAGGACCTATGACAAGAATAGAGAACACTTGTCTTCCCAACTGTCCTGCCTGCAGGCAAACAGGCCAAGAGGAAAGTTACTGTGTCTGCAACAGGAAGGAGGGAATGAGCTTTGGTGCAGCTAATTGCTTTCAATGGGAATTCCATGAGAAATCATTAGGGGTTGGAGACTGGGCCAGAGAAAGGTAGGAATGTAGGGTGTTGACATATATGAAGCTTGAGGTGAGAGAGCATAAGACTTTAACAATAGTGTTAGAATTTACTTAGAAAAAAAAATTGAAGACTGATGTGGCTGAAGGTATGTTAATTTACCAGATGGAAGGAGTAAGAGCAATGCAAATCAATACAATGAAGTTTTGTGGAGTTAATCTTCAGAGAGAATTTCCTAAGTGGAGGAATATCAGACACAGTTGTATGAAATTTTTTTAAATCCCAATGCAGCAGCTCTAAATATGAAACTACCAAAACTTTTTCTGGTATTCAAAAGCTGAAACACAAGAGCAGTCTGTACGCTAGGAAATGGAGTCAGAATAGAAAAATGACAGTTTTTCCTCACTTGGAGAATGAAGGCTGTATGGAATACATTTCTGAGGAAAGTAAGTTAAACAGTCATTTAATGAGATCAGGATACCTTGATTTGTTCCAGGGGATGTGAAGATACCAAAGAAGAAGGGTGAAAAAGTTCAAAAGTGAGCTTTTGATATTTTTCAGAAGGTTTAATATCTTTTCCTGTCCCCAAATTTTAGTATGCTCTTGCCTCTGATTAACCTTTCACCCTCGTTGTGTGGCAGAACAATGGTGCCTTTGTTAAACTCTCAGCAGAGCTACTGATTCATTATGTCCTACTTAATGTCTATTGGTAATCCTCCAGTTTATCTGTGGTAGTTTGGTTTTTTTTTCTTTTTGTCTTTACCTTATCAAAACAGCAGAAACAAAAAATAGCACTCAGACCATTCTGTCTTGTATTTCAACCCCCAATACTGAAACATGATAGAGAAGCAGTTCCTTTTTAACTGGTTTAACATAACTTGTATTGGGTATTGGCTTTAAGAGCATCAAAAACATTTAGAAGTCAGAGCTTGAACTCTCTTTTCTGAGATGCAAGAAAAGCACTATGGATTTTATACCTCACAGTTCTGTCATTTCTTGGAGTGAGCAGAAATGACGACCACTTCAAAATTTTTGCCAAAACAATATGGTAAAAATTTCCACAGTGTACAAGTGCATTAACACTACTCTTCAAAAGGGTCCCCCAGTCACTGAGGCTTTTATCCCTTTTTGTTCTCCACACATATAAGTATTTTATTTATGTGTCATTGTCATATATATCAATTGTCCAAATCATGTGCCACAGTATTGGAGCTACAGAAAAACACTCATGGGCCTCCTATAGGGTGTAAATTGCCTAAGTCTGTAATATTATGGAATCACAAGTTCTGACCTCAGGAAATGAAGATACAGCAGTAGATCTCTATATTTTTATATATAACCCCAAAATAGTCACCAGAGAGGTCTGATGAACATTTAAAATCAGGAGTAAAGAATTCAGCCAGAGTATGTCAATATTTAAACTTTCTGTTTCACAGGGGGACTATACAGAGACCTCATTCCGTTTGCTACACTTTCTCTACAGCTTGCATTTGAAATTTGCAAAACTAGTCTGAAAGGTAATGTACCCGAAAATATTTTGTGTTTTGTCTTCTGGTTTTGCCTAAAGGTTTGAGCTCTTTGGCTTTTTTATAAATTTTCACACACGAAGTCCACCCACTATCCTTTCTTAAATACCATTTGACGTTTTGGGGGTTTATTTTCTTATTATTGCTGACAGCATTAAAAGTTGATTTCATACAAGCAAATATTTTAATAAAAATGTAATGGGTATTAATGGTTAAATTAATTGTTACTCGTGTGGTATGTACAGCATCTGAAACTCTCGGGTGAATTGCTGTCTCCAAATTTAGGTAGCTAAACATGAGTTTTTACAGATCTGGAGAGAGCTGCAGTACCTGAAACAGATTTTGCAGGCAAGAGGTTTACTGTACACCCTACATCCTTAACTGAAACAGTTATTAAATCACTTATTGTCACTCACTATAAATCACTTTTACAATATTTTGAAGATTGAATTATTGCTTACACGGCACTGTGAGTAGGCACAGCATCTGTGTCTGAACATCATGGAGAAATTCACCATCTAAATAACATAGATACAAAACCAAAACAAAATAAGAAAAATTGAGATACCCAGGAGAAATTGCACTGAGTTTGTTGTAAGCAATGCACCAATTTCAAAAGGACTATTGTACCAAGGAAAGTTAGCAACACCAACCTATTCAATCTGTGCACTGTGCTTTTGAAAACAAATAGATCAAATGATTGAAACAGAATCAAATGCTCTTTCAATGAGTCTCTATTAGGCCATTGTTCGTTGGCTAGACAGCCCAGGTCTGATTCCAGACGGTGCCATACCATCACAGACCTTGGGCTAGAAGTGTGATCGGAAAAGTGCATTCACCAAAAAGGTCTGCAAGGTAAACGTTTTCATGTCTGAGATAGAAAGCTGAGGATAGTTAGCCATCTTATGGAGAAAATCACTTCATCTTTCCTGACATCTTCTCTTGTTACCCACCTGGGAAGGCATATCTCACATGTGATCAAAATAATCCCCTTTCTCAGTGCATGGGCCATAGACTGTTCTCATGCCTCACAGTGAGTCCTCGTCGAAGTAAGAGATCTGACTGGATTTTGAAGTGAGCAAGGTCCCTGCTCAGTGATCTCATCTTCCAGTTACTGCAAGCATAGTGCTCAGCCTTCTTGCTGCAGCAACAAGTAACTGTCATGGGAAGATTTGTGGATTTTTTGATTCTGTCCCTTATGGTGCCATATGGAACTGTAGTCATGCATCATTTATGTAGTCAACTTAGGTTACATTTTCATAAGGATTTTGAAACCCTAGGACTGCAAATACTCTATCCTTGTTAATTGCTTTGTACCAAATTACCAGTTCTGCTGAGCTGACAGTATATTCCCAGCTTGCTATAAGTTTTGATGGAGACACTGATTTATGCACAGCAGCACTGTGTAGAATGATTATTGGAACTTAATGCTATTTCTACAAGCAGTTTCCCTCTGACTGTCATCAGACTCCTTGCTTTTCAATTCTAGTTTTAGTATGGTAACACAGGAATATTCCTTTATCTCACAGCAGACTTTGGAAACACTTTGTATTATTAATAAATTTAAATAAGAAAAATATGTTTACAGCCACTCAGTTCTTTTTTTCCTTGCTTCTCAGTTAAATAGAGTTTAGAGGTATGAGGTACACTCAAAAGAGCTGTATAACTTCTCAGATATACCACCAACTCTGCAAGAGCTGTGGGCTAGTTGTTTCAACCCATGACATCCAGTCACTGCAGCATGCCAGTCTTTAGAGAATTTGGAGCTACCTACTGAGAGTGTTGCATAATATGCAGAGTCTGAACTCCTAAAGAGCAATATGGGAATTTAAAAGATGTGGTGCTTTAAAGTGTTAGGTAACTTTAAAGACTATATGATGCCAACCCTAGAAAAAAAATTCCTACTGATACAGAAAAGGGAGAACTAAAGAAAAAAAGGATTCAAAAACTAGAGAACTTCAAAAGCAGAGCAGATAAGTTAGAACCTGTGTGTAAGCTTAAGCATCTATCTGTTCATGGCATTGCTGACATAGAAATAATTTGCTAATTATTTGGGGAGTTCTTTGTGACCCTGTCCTCTACCCTCTCTTCCTCAGAGGAATGCACAGTGTGTTTTCTGAATTGTTTTGTGATCAAAAATGGGACACAATAAATATTTTTTAAGTTTATATGTCAGTGTGGAAGATATTTTGTGGATTCACATTGTGACAGGATGTGTACATCCCATTCCTCGTCTATGAAAATCAATAGTAGCAGGATACATAGACATAATCCTTAAAACAAACAGAGCTTTGCATGCAGAGTTTTAAAACTAGTAAATGTTGGCTTGTTTTTTTTTCCATCTGTGTATTATCCAAAAGCACACAGTACCTCTGGTGCCAATTAATCTAATTGGTTTGCTTATTTGGTCAATGTTTTCAAGTGCCACTAAACACTCTCAGACTTTGGCATGCAATTAAAGAGGATGATTTCAGTAGTTAAAAAGAAATAAAAAGGAGAAAAAAGGGGACAATTAACTGTATTTAAATGTCTTTGTGAGAGCTCATGACTAAATGTGTATACTGTTTATACAGATACATGTGAAAATGTGAGTCTGTAACTGATTTGGAACATTGAATAGTTTCAAGATTTTTGTCTTTCACTAAAATTTCTTTGAAACATTAATCATGTACTGGCTTTTTAAAATAATGGGTCTTTTTTTCTAGCATTCTCTGTGTTCCGGTTTTGATTCCTTTCTTTTCCCTTTTCCTTTGTTTTTTGTCTTTACTATTATGTCTTGCTCCTGGATCAAAGACCGTGATGGAGGCTGACAAGGAGCAGAGTAACAGTGAGGTGGAGCAGGGTGTGTGGCTCTCTAGGTCAGCTTGCAATTTGCACTCTTCCTTCAGAAGTAGTATGTGGACATAAAATGACATAAATTGTAAGGCTTTATTTTCAGCATGCTGTTTTGCAAAATCGCTGTTTAACCAAAGTTCTTGCTTGACAATACTGCATTGCAGTGTCCCAGAGAGTGAGACCGTGCGAAAGAAATGCAACTGCCCTCTCTGGACACAGGCTCGGTACCTGGGGCATTCACAGCCCTCCATAACCATCCCCTGGCAGCAGACGCCCAAAGAGCTGTTTGCAGAACCAGCGTCACCTGCCTGCCTCATGCCCTGCTGCTCTCAGGTCTGCAGCTCCAGACGCCGACGAGATCGCTGCGCTGCGCCTGACACTGTAACCTGAGGAGCGCTCTCGTGCTTTTCCCAGCCTCCCACCCTCACTCCTTGTAGGCTCTGCGCTTTCTCCATGCCATCCCGTACATTTAAACAAGACCAAAGCCTGGGTGAAAACATGAAAAAAGATACAGACACCAGGTTTGAAACTATATGAGATGCAGTAACTTCACGGTGGAAGAAAAGTCTCTCCTATTCTGCCAATGACTTTGCTGAGGATGTAGATATTTACTAATGGCGGATCATTAACCCCCCACTTTTTCAAAGAGCAATAAAATATAATAGCAGTATAAAAATAAGTGGGTGGTTGGTTGAATGAAATTTCATTTTAAGCAAGTGATGCATAAATTTGCAGAGCAGAAGAGGAAGTTGTGTCAGCTGATTACTTTTCTATTTTTGTGCTCTAGTTTTCTTTTAATGGCCAATCTTTTTATGAATATTGTATTAATACTGTAAGACAGATGCGGGGAATAAGCATATTTTAAGTTAATAGCACAAAATACAGCAATCTACCTATGGGTAGTTTGAATAATGTGAGTAATTCTACTCTAGCAAGTGTCTTATGTCCCTGTGCTAGTCCCTTTAGAGAAAATGAGTGTTAACCATCTTAGGTTTCCTAAAATGGAATTGTATACCTAGAATCCTGCAGTTTGTTTATGTGTCTCTTCAAATTAATGACATATTGTGGTTGTATTGAATTAAGCCTTTTTTTCCAGCCTTTTCGATCTTAAAACATCTTCATGGGTTTTGATCTTCACATAGCTGTATTTATGCTAATTAGATTCAGCCCTGCATTGAATATAGTCTGGTGTATAATTGCTAAAATAAGAAAAATAACTACTTGAATGTTGCCTTTCCAACAATATTAAAGGTGAGATAGCACCAGAGGTTTTTTATGTGTGTATATATAAACACATAAATAAATACATCTACATCTACATCTACATCTACATCTTCACGGTGTTTGTAGCCCAAGGCCTTGTTTCTCACAGGAGCCACAGGAAAACCTTGAGAGGAAGGTAAAGGGAGCATCTGACAAACAATTATTAACTAGTTTTACTGAAAGTCTGTTTCATGAACTTCAGACATCAGGACACAGTTTTCTTTAGACAAGCTGATTGTTCTCATCAACCACTAATGACACACAGGAACATATTTTTGCAAATGTAGAGACAGGGAATAAGACTAAAAAGAAGAAATGAAGGAAAAGCAAATATATTTGTTTTCCTGTTGTGTTTAGTGAAGAAGACAGAGTGAATAAAATGAACAGGGAAGTCACCCCATCTACTGTTTTTCTGCTTTGTTTTATTGAAAATATTCTGTGAAGAGCAATGAAATACACAAAACATCCCGATGCAAAGTCTCTGTCACAGGCCAGTGTCATGTCTGGGAGCCAGTGGGCCCTCCTCTCTGATGAACCCTTCACAATGATGATCAGCTTGCATGGGTTAGTCCCTCACTCCTGTAAAACCAAATGTCAGAGTTCTCAAGTTATTGGCAGTATTCCCCATTAGATGCACCTGCACTGAGTTGTTAGCTGTCTTCATCATCTAGCTTCACATCTGATCTTTTTTCTGCTTTTAAAGGCAAAGGAATTTTTTTTGTTATGTATCAGAATGAAAAAAATTGGATGAAATAGACATTTGTACAGTGAAAAAGAGTACTCAGATCTTAAATTCCCCTTGGCTCATTCTCAGCCACCTTGTATTTTATGAAAATGGAGGAGAAAATTGCAGTTTTATTTTGGTTTTTGTTTGTTTGTTTTGTTGGGTTCTTTGTGTTTGCTTTTCCCAAAGGAATATATAGTTGATTTACCTTTTCAAGATGTCACTTTTTTTGGTAGTAAAACAGTCAAGGAAGCATGGAGACAAATATATGTGAATTGTGTGTCTTGAATTCTAAATCCTGCATTTTCCAAAAATCTTGCTTCAGACTCAAAAGCAAATGTTTCTAGTGTTAGTGGGTATGATCTAAATCTACTATGCCTTGTGAAGTCAGTGCACACTGAGAAGTTTGTAAGAAAGACAATTGCTGGGAAATTACCCAGCCCACAAAAACAATTTAAAACCCTGTGAAAAACCCACTTAGAAACACCACAGAAAATCATCACCGAAGCAGCATAGAATTATGTCATAAATAAACCCCCTATGAATAATTTTGGTAGTCCTGCTATAAACAATGGACTCAAAGCATTTGGCCATAAGCTCAGAGAAACTAGTTTTAGAATTTTCATGGCTTTCCACCACTTTTGGGTGGGATAAAAAGTACTGTTCCACTCAAGGGTTAGGTTTAATTATCTCAGTTTTAAATAGGTACAAGCCACTGCATAAAGTGTAATACAGTGTTAGGGAAATAGCTTTCAATATTATTTATTAATTTAGATAGTATTTTTTTGTTGTTGATTTAAATTTTTAGCCTTTCTGAAAATCAAGCCTTACATAGCCAATTGGTCTGTAAAAACAGCACATCAAAGACCATGTAGACAGGTAACACTGACAACAAGGAGCAAAGTCATGGCCTTGGGCATCGTGGAGTATCTCCATCAGATCAGAATGTGAAAATGGTCTGCTATAAGCTGTTCCTTCAAAACTTGGTTGATGAACTAACTGCTTTCTGATAGATCCATTCCCTAATTCTATTTCCAAACAAAGAATAACCCTAAATGTTAACTGAAATGTGGGAACAGTCTGAATGGTTTATCATTTCATTCTAGGGAATAGCATGAAGTAAATCAAAGTTAGTAGTCAGTAGCCTGTTATTGTAAATGCTTCAAAAACAGTCTTGAAAGAATATTTACCTTTTCACTCTAGACAGTTATTCATCAAGGTACTGTTCTTGTGGTAAACCTAAATTAAGGATTCAGCAGGCCCAGCAGATGTTGTAATCAATCAGTAATCAAAATGTAGATCAAAGTTTGGAATTGAGAAGTATTCTTTCAACCTTTTTGGTTTTGTTTATTTTTTTCCCTGCTGTCATAAAATCTATTCTTTAAAGATTCATTTATTTTCTAAAGGAATGAATATAAAAGAACACTGTTTCTTTTGTGATGTTGCAGGCATTGTACCCAAACTCTGGTTTAAAAATGTGTCTTAAACCACATTTTTTCAGTCTTTGATCAGCAATGCAAAGATGATAATGATGCCTTAGCCTTAAAGCATCAAAAGCCATGTTCAACAAATACTTTTCTTTTATTTGCGGATATGAATTACAGATGTTTGGAGCCTTTTTGTCATTATTAAAGATTAGTAATTTTTCTATGTTCTCTATGTAGTAAGCTACTTTGCATAAAGTTTTCTAAATAATTATTTGTGGCTGTAGTACAGATAGACATGTCACAGGTTTAAAGTAATCCTTACTTTAGGTTTATTCAGGACAAGAGGCCACAGTCTTCAGCTGTGCCAGGAGAAGTGTAGATTGGATATTAGGAAGAATTTCTTCACAGAAAAGGTGATTGGGCACTGAAATAGGCTGCCCAAGGTGGTGGTGGAGTCAGTGTCTCTGAAGGTGTTTAAGACTGAATGTGGCACTCAGTGCCATGGTCTGGTTGACAGGGTGGTATTCAATCACAGCTTTGAAAAAAAGTCAGAGGTTTTTTCCAACCTAATTGATTCTGTTACTTCTTCCACATGGCAACAGCATGTGATATCTAGAAATGACTCTCTGTATTTTAATTAGTGCCCTAATCACTATCTCACTATCACTATCAGAGGTCTATTACTAGCAGAGGTCTTCAACGCCAGATTAATGGTTTGTCAACCATTTTGTAGAACCAGGAGGAGCTATTGAAACAGGTCTGATCCCTTGGTGAAAGGAGATGAAAATTTTATCTAGTTAATCCTGCATTTAATGTAATAGAGAACACAAAACTTTGTCTGCCTGGCAAAGCACTGACTTATCCTTCCATTTCTTGTTTTCTGTTGATCTGTTTTAGAAGATGAAAACAAAAAGCTATACTATGCAATGGGCTTTACAAAGTACAGATTATATCACAGTGAATTGACATGATCTTATGAATGCTTTCCTAGCTTATATAATTACAACCTGTTCTAAACACTAGTACAAGCTTATTGATGAAACAAACACAAGTGCTAAACTTGGTGATTTTATGAAATGTCTTTGATTTCTTCTAAATCCTTGAGAATTTAGTTCTTGTAAGGGTTTTTTTTTCTGAAATCTTACCCCTTTTGAAAGTAACTTGTAAACTTATGTCATTGACATCTGTGCCCTGCTGAGGTGCAGGCACTGTTGGCTGAAAATATAGAAACATATTAACATATAAATAAATGCATTCAGTGTTATTTTCTTAAATGCCCATACAGTACTTCCTTTAGCACAGTTACAAGACTGCAAAATACTGTGTGAATTTCATGGTGCTGCTGCCATGGTGTCAGATACCCACCAACAACATGTGCAAATGGACAGACTAGATAAGAAATGCCTAGATAACCATGCTTTTGGTTATCTCTGAGCATATTTTCCTGCAAAAACAATCTGCAAACCTCTGCTTTTCCACATGGTAATTCAGAATGGGTATCTCCAGATACACTGTAAAGCCCAGCTTGCACTGTCTTCACTCTGCAACATTTTTGACCCTTACTGATGCTGGATAGCATCTCCTGGCAGGACATTCTGCAAGTCTTCCCTTGGTCATGCTCTGCTGCCCACCTAGTCCTCATGCATCCTACAAATCAAAACCTTTACCTCTAACAACCCAGCAATATATATTGGACATCCTCCCTTGCATCTGGAAAGTGTAACTATCATGCAGCAATAATCCTGAGAATGGACCAAATATCTTAGTTCAGCTCCAGACCAAAATCAAATGCTGCTTTATTTACTTCTCGGTCTCTTATTGTATACAGTCTGTGTAAGCACATTTTTCCCGTTGCTGAGATATGCAGTGAATCCTGGTCATGGACATCTGTCATAACCAAAGGCTGCATTTGGATCTTTCTGTCAAGCACCACTTCCAGATAATCTGTGTTCTGCCTATACAATTTCCTGTCTTGCTTTAAAGGGAAATGAATTGCTGAGCTTTTCTGTGGAGCTATGCACAGTTCAGCTGCTGAAATCCTGTATCCCAGACTTTGTGACTCTTGAATGCTGGGTGTAATGGCCTCAAAGTCAAAGCACACTAATGCGGCTGGTACCCAGATAATGACAGAAGACTGAAACTCTTAATAGCATTTATCCAGACATCTCCTGTGCCATGGGAAAGGGGACATATTGGTAAGGCATTTTGAAACTAGCAGACCAGACTGGTTAAATTGCCTAACACCTGGTGTTAGTATGCATCTGAGAAAGACATAGGTAGGATTAGTACAACTTGGTCATGAACTGCATCCAGCCTTGTGAGACTTCTTGCTAACACTCTGCCTCTAAGCTACCAGAGTTCTGGTTTGGGATATCTCCTTCTCATACTGCACATGCCACTTATGATTTTCCTACAGCTTCCACAGGACAACTTCTGGGATTTCAATGGAAATTCAGTGAAGAAAATATTACATTACAGAACAACCATGTTGACCTACTGTGTTCAAATCGGGATTTAGTAAGTAATAATTTTTAATAATATTTTTTGATATAATTGCTGTTTTCAGAAGCTGATATTTTTCAATGAAGAAATTTCAGCCTAAGGGTAGTCTATTAAAAGTAAGGACATTACAATTCAAAACATATTAATAGCATTCTTATTAAGCAAAAAAAAGAAGTATGGGCTCTGTTTTCTTTGTTACTTTAAGAAAAGTTGATGACAATTGGTATTTAATTCTTAAAATAAGATGAAAAATTAAAGATGTCAGACTTAAACTCGTGATATCTGAAACACTTCTCAGGAATCATATTGAAGGTCTTGACAGTTCATTTACATTTGATAACCTTTTTTCCTGTTCTACAACTCTTTCTTAAAAAGTAGGCATATGATTAAAGGTAACTTTTTTTTTCCATTATTTACCTTCTCTAATTTACTTCCTGTGCTAACAGGAGATGCAGAAATTCAGAAGTCTATTAAAGATATTGCATTAACTTTAGCTACCTAACTATAAACATTGCACTTAGTAACAATCAGTAACATTTATTACTGTATACATAATAAGCATGATGAACTGAATGAAAGTTTTGAAGAGCTGACATTGAAAACACTGAGGACACTGGAAACACTATTTGCTTTATGGAAACAAACTGATGAAAATCTAATAATTTCTGACTTCAGCAACAGTTTTCCTCTCTACGCTGTGCCCTGATTGTATTTCAAGTGGATGAAGCATGCAAACCAGTCAGGTCTCTGGGTCCATAAAAGTGAGAGGGGCTGTAAACTTAGCTCAGCTGTACAAGCAAACCTGCTGTCTGGCATCAATTCCACTTGGTGTAAGTAGGAAATCTGAAACAACTGCAGCTCTCATGGTAGAATATTCATGTGGAGCAGACAGCAAAATGCCCAGATTCCTTGTTTAAACACTAAGCATCTTGATACTATTAGCCAGCAGTGTTTCACTTTTGAAAAAGTAATCCTGATAACAGGTTCATCTTCACATTGTAAGCTAGTAAATGTAAAAAATTTTGTACGTCACAGCTGTTATTTTAGCTGATGAACTTTCTTCTGCTTTGTTGCCAGTGTTTTTGCAGTCCAGCCTCCTTATGGAGGGAGAATATATCTTGACCTTTTTATTATGTACAATCACCTTAATCTATGGAAAATCCATGGTAAATCTCAGTAGAAAATGTTATGACAGCTTTGAGAACCTGGGTCTTCATTTTGTCTTGGGAATGGCAAGTTCCTGTTGCTTGTTCTCTCCTCTGTAACAGTGTTGAAGCATATGCAAATATGTGCAAAATGTTGTAAAAATTCAGGTGCCTTTTGCATTAAACCTTTGCTATGATCAGTATAAACTGAAGCATAAAATATATTCTAAGTCATCTCTTCAGAATAACTGACAAAAAGCATTACTTCAGAAAAAGAAACAGCTGTGTGCCTCAGCAGCAGATGGGTATGCTTGGATGTTGCATAGATGAAATTACATTTATCGTGCTTGTTTTTAAAACTGGCCCATCAAACTCTCAATACCAGTTTTAAGCGCTTACATTTTGCATGTTAGAGATTAGTGTCACTGTCAAAAATGCCAAGAAAAGAAATTTATCTCTCCCTTTTATTTCTGTATGCAGCTACCCTGAGCAACAGGGCAGGAAAGCCTAAGTTGGTTGTCATAGCCTAAGTTTCTGCTCTATGAGAAGATGAAAGAGAATGCATTATACTATCTTTTTCTTCACTACATAAAGTACCAAATCATATGGTCTTAGGAAATATGGCAATTGCAATGTGGAATTTTTTTTTTTTTAGTTAGCCAAACACAGTAACATGTATGTAATACCAATAAATAAAAAATATCCATGTAGAAACAGGATACCATTTCCTCTCTCAGAGTGAATTTAGGGCTTCTCTCACAGGCATAACTGAAATGCTCCTTGACCATAGTTCAGTGCGGAGCTGCTGCTCTAAATTTTGACTGATCAATTTAGAATTATTATCTCTACTCATGACAATTTTTTCATCTCTTCCATGAGATCCTATTGACATAGTGTAGTTTAAGCAGTAAGCTACAACTGGAAATCCCTTTGCTTCACTGTGTAGATTTCTATGTACTTTTCCCACTGGAAAAGGAAGATGACTGTTTGTAATCCATTTGGGATACTTCAGCCACATCCTTTCAGGAATGGGGATGCTGGAACAGATTTGTCTTGAGGGGCAATTAAACTAGCTACTGTTTTTTGAAATCATGCTGCAAAATATACTGGATGAGATTACAAACCTACTTGAATGCTGCTGGTGTACCCGAACCCTTAGTAACAATCCTTTCAGCGTAAACTTTCTTTGTTGTCAAATGCAGGGTGATATCAATGCAGGGCCTATGTAGCAGAGAAAACATGGGCATTTTCCTGACCAAGGGGCAGAATCCATTCCATGTCCTTGGAGGCTGAAGGTGGCAGGACTATGGTCAGGCAGATGAGCCAGGTGAACAAAGAGATCTAGGCATGATATGAGCATATCTGTGATAGAAAGAATGTAATTGAATTGAATGCAATTTCTTTTTGTTTCATTGTTGATGAAATGCTTTTTTGACCATTTTAAGTCACTGGGGGAAAAATGCCAACCACCAAACCACAGATCAGAACAGCTATTCCAACAAAAACAACAACAAAGATTTTTGTTTCAATGTTTCCTGTGAGAAATTTTGTGAAAAATTACTGCTAACTAACCACCAGAGGATACCTCTGCCACTAGCTTGCAAGGCTAATATACCAACACATTTATACCATAACCAACATAACCAACATAATATACCAACGGTTTAAGATAGAAGGGCACTCTGAAGATCATCTAGACCATCACACCTTGCTCAGAGCAGTCTTAACCACTGTAGATTGCTTGGGTCATGGTCCAGTCAGGGTTTTAGAATTTCCAAGGGTAGAGACTTCACAACCTCATTGGGCATCCTAGTCCAGTGCATGACCAACCTCATCATAATGAAGGGTTTTGTGGTGTTTGGGTACTATTTCCCAAAATTCAGTTTGTATTCACTGTCTGGTGGTCTTTAACTGGGCCTCACTGAGAAGTCACAGCTTATAAACACATAAGCTGTGTTTATATCCACAACCCTCTCTCAGCCTCTCCTTGTATGAGAGATGCTCTGGTTCCTTAAACATTTTCCTGGCCTTTACTGTGCTTTCTCCATTATATCCATGCGTCCCCTTTAGTGTGGAGAGCAGAACTTGTCCAGCAGAAAGATGTCTCTCAGCAGTGCTGAGCAGAGGGTAAGGATCACATCCCTGCACCTCCTGGCACTTTCCTAATGGAGCACTGGCTGTTGGCCTTCTTTGCTGCAGGAACACATTGCTGAATCATAGTCAGATGCTGTCCACAAGGACTCTTCAGGACTTCCTCTGACAGCTACTCTGCTGTCAGTCAACATCCAGGCATGAGCTGGTGCATGGGCTGAATTCTTTCCAGGTTCAGGCCTTGACATTTCCTTGGTCAGTCTTCATGAGATTTCAGCCAGCCCATTTCTCAAGTACCTTTGGATGGCTGAACTACCCAACTAGTCTAGAAACCACCCTCCCAGATTTCCATCACCTGTAAACTCTGTCTAGTCTTTCGCGATATTCATGAGGGAATGAAATAGTATGGGCCCTGGGATCCACCTGTGAGAAACACTGCTGCTGACTGAGCTGGAGCAGGACTTCATGCTACTGAACACAGCACTTTAAGCCTGACAGTTAAGACAGTTTTCATAATGTCTCACTGTCCATTTATCTGACTTCAGCTTCAGTAGTTATAAGAGAGTGTCTCAAAAGTGCTGCTAAAGTCAACAGTAAACAAGATGTACCGATGTCCCTCATCCACTGAGACTCACGTCTTAGACAGTCACCTCACAGAAGGCTAAGTGTGACTGTCTTCATAATGCTGGTCTTTACTGCATTACAGAGGAATATCTTCAAACCTTTGGAGACCTCCCTAAAGTTAGTTATTATCTGTGAAAGTAGATTGGCAACCAGCTATCTAGAGCACAGAAAAAAACAGATTTAGAATTATTTGCTTCAGGTCATGTGAAAAGGAAGCAGAATACAGATTTCATGACCAAGAATTTTTCAGTGCCATCTTTACTATTCCCCAAAACCAAAGAAATGAAGGAGGGTCACCATATAAAAGAAAAACACAAAACCAAACCAAAAACAAGATCCAAAACCTGGAAATACTGACCTTGAGTGTTTTGCATTTAAAATAGTTACAGAGGTTTGTTATTCCCCTTTTCTTTTTCATTGCCTTGAACAGAGAAACTCATTGTCTTGGTAAACATTCCTTTCCTCTGTCTCCATCTTTTCATGTACCACAAAGTATTGTCCTGAAGTACCAATTTTGTATTCAGCCACTGAATGCTTGACAGATTATAATTTTGAGTCGTTGACAATGTATGAGTTCCCTCTCGTTCATCTGCAGCCACTAGGGTTCTACCTCACAGCAGACTTGCTGCAGCTGCACAAGGCAAAGGCAGAGCCCCCACATTGTGCCAGTCTCACACACATGGAATTAGGTAAATATAACCTGTATATTAATGAGTATAATGTAAACACATTGTGAAGAATGTAGGACTAATGGCACTGTCTGAGATTAAAAAGGCACTGTCTAAGATTTCTCAAACAGCAATCTGAGATAATGTTGCTGGGAAATCAGAGACATGTCTTAGGTAAAACAAACAAAAAATGCCCCAACCAACCAACCAAAAAACCCTGAAAGAAAATACAAAGCCAAAAAAACATTTCAGTTGTAGATCACGGGGATATTACCAACTGGGATGGGACAAGTCCAGTTGCACAGACAAACTGGGGAACAAGATCCTGAAAAGCAGACCTGGGGAAAGGGACCTGCGGGTCAATGGCAAGCTGACCAAGAGCCAGCAGCGCTCTGGAATCAGGAGGGCCAACCCTGTCCTGGGGGGCATCAGGCACAACATGGCCAGCTGGGCAAGGGAGGGGATTGTCCTGCTCTGCTCTGAGCTGGGGCAGCCTTACCTCGAGTGCTGGGGGCTGGTTTGGGCACTGCAATATAAAAAGGTAGTAAACTATCAAACAGTGTCCAAAAGAGGGCCATGAGGATGACAAAAACTGCACGAAGAAAGCATGAGGAGTCACTTGGTCTGTTCAGCCTGGAGGAGACTGAGAATAGACCTCATTGCAGTTACAACTTCCTCACAAGGGGAAGACGAGGGGCAGGAACTGATTTCTTCTCTGTGGTGGCCAGGACCTGAGAGAATGGCCTGAAGCTGTGTCAGGAGAGGTTTAGGTTGGATATCAGGCAAAAGTTCTCGCCCCAGAGGGTGGGTGGAACTGGAACAGCTCCCCAGGGCAGTGGTCAGAGCATCAGCCTAATAGAGTCCAAGAAGTGTTTGGACAATGTTTTCAGGTGCATACTGTGACTCTTGGGTGATCCTGTGAAGGACCAGGAGTTGGGCTTTGATTATACTAATGAATCCTATTCAATTCAGCATATTCTATGGTTCTAAGATTTTATGAACTAAGAAAGTGAGCAGAAATATCAACAATAGAAAAGAATATTTCTACAAGAAAGATGTTCTTAAAATCACTGTGAATGGCTGAAGATTTGACTGCTTGTAGATTTTTCACTACATTTTGCCTAGACAATGAAAGATAATTTGATTCTGACTTCTCTACACCTTTAGTAGGCCAATACTCTGCCTTGTATCTTCAGCGCTATTAAATATTCTAAGCAGCATTTGTGTTTCTAACATTGTTTTACAGCATAGCACAGTGACTGCTTGGTGGAAGACATGCTGTGGTTGCCTACAGAACAGGCAGCCAGGAGTTCTTCTCCATCACTGGAAAATGTTAAAAGCTCTGAGTATGAATCAAAAAGAAAAAAGAAAGCCAACATGACAACCACCCGCCATGAGCAGGCCTTGTCACCCTCAGTGTGCAGTTAGCTTTTATTCTAGGGAGCCTGGGGGAAGAATAGCTGGTTCAGATCCTATGGACTCTCTGCTCTCTGGTGGGGGAACAGGTAAGTGAGAATTTAAAAGTGATTGTTGCAACCTTTGGAAAACCACACTGAGCAGCAGTCCTTCCACCCTGTGATGTGCGAGTACTTTTTTAAACGCAGCTCTCTGCACTGATGTCTTTGCAAGATCAATGTTGCCTTGTCTGATCTTTCTGATCCTGAAAGAAAAAAGATAACACTTCACATTTTGTTTTCACTTTTTCCCTTCCTCTCATCAAACACACAGTGTGTTGCCTGTAAAGGCTACTACAAAGCCGTGAAAAGCTGGCAGGGGAATGCAGGCTGTGTTGGCTGTAACATATTATTGCTGCAGCTGTCTGACATTGTAAAGGAGTGGGGGCACGGACCAGCAGGCCAGGACACTGTGACAGGACCTCAGGTGGGGAACCAATCCCCACTACTTTCACTGCACACAAGTTCTGCATCATTGGATGATCAGCTGTTGGGATCTAATTTTTAGCTGTTGGGATCTAAGAACTGAAATAATTCTTTATACAAATTGATCATAAGGAAAGGAATAATCTGTGCTGCATTCATTCAATGTGAGTTGTCAATGTGCTCTCTCTCAGGTACTCTGTGCATGCAGTTACATTAACACAATTACAATTCATGCTCATATAAGCATCTGTGCTCCTATGAACATATGTGTTACTCTTGAACTGAAAAAGAAGCTTCTAAAGAAGGGAAGAAATGGTAATGACCCTTTGCAATGCTGATAGGACTGCTAGTGGTTGAAATGATGCAGTTCCAGAGGGATATAGGGAACAATGCTGAATGGGGAGCTGTAGACACATACAAGCTTCCTTTTCAGCTCTGGGTGTAGCCACAGCCCAGGAAGGTGGTTATCATCCTATTTATATGGTTATAAAAGCAGAAAATGTTTATCCTTAATGTTGTTTGATTTCTGGAAATAAATAGGAGATTTATTGACGGCAGTGAAGGTGAAAGATGTTTGCAACATTCAGCTGTGTGTCTGAGAACTCAGAGAAATTTTGAAATCTTTCTTGAAATTCTTTCTTCAGTATTGTTTTCATCCTCAGCAAGCATAGTGTGAACATACACCTGTGCACAAATGATATTTCACCCTAAAAGTGAAATGAAAGTGGCTGTCTTCTGTGCTGCCTTAAATCCTTATAACTTCCCAAGCAGAAAAGGTAATACATGTAGGTTTCCAAATGAATTACTTGACTATAGCCATTGCATCTAGCGGCTGTATTTCTCTTTGAAAAATAAAATAAATATGAAGGTCAGAAAAGCCTAACTGATGGAGTATGAAAAGAAGACAGCAAAGAAACCAGAAGATGGAAGCTGCTTCATTCTGGGCTCCTCCTGGTGAAATCCAACTGTAGGTAGCTCCTGAAGCGTGTGCCTGGCAGGTACAGATTCTCCTTGCCCAGCAATAAGGAAATCTCAGAGTAATTTAAACATGTAGATGTTCATGTTAATGCTATTTTGCTTTTTGATTTTCATCTTGATGCTATTTTTTGCTTCACCAAGGTGTTCAGTGTGAAGTACTTATTACAGGGCGTGATTATGTTAAATTGGCCTGGATTAGAGACAGTGGCATGACCGGACTAAAGGCAATTTATGCTGTAATGTAGGCACTGTCTCTTGGGTCACATCTCACATCATTTGTACTAATAATGTTGCTTTCCTCTCTCCATTCCAGATTTACAAGGTCTCCATGACAACTACAGCAGCTATATGTTTGATGAAACAAAAGTGCTTCCAGTTGTATGAATTCTGAAGCAGGAAAATCCAGGACAGTCAGTATCACAAGGACAGAAAAGTGTCTTCAAACTGCGCTGAGTCCATTCTTCGGATGGGAGAAGCTCATGCCTGATAGAAGCATCTTTTTCTGTGAATTCACTATTCCTCCCCAAGCACCTAGCTGTGGCTGTGAAATACAGCTGTGAAATACAGCTGTTCCCCAAGTGTCAACACAGGAAACACCTATTATTTTATTGCCTGATAGCAGCACCCAAGGTTTCAAGCCGGAAATTAAGATCTGCATACTGTGTTTTGCAATATGTTTCAGAACTGGCCAAAGCCTGTTGGCCCATCAAGCCTCTCTGGGCTGTTGAACCTTCTCTTTTATTCTAATTTTTGCTTTTTAAGCTACTAAGAATGTTAGAGTAGAGGGATCATAGTTTGCTCATCTTCTATTTTGTTCTTGTTTTGTTTTCTTCTGGTGCTTCTACATCATCCATCTTATTGCATCTTGTATCCACAAAGTATGGACATAAACTGGATATTCATTTTTCTTTTTCCTGTTGCAACCAATTTTAAATCCACTGGGCTATGCAGGAAACCAAGTATCACTGTCACAATAGATATCCAGGAGAGCTCAGGGTGGGGCAGCAGCTCCTGCTTTGGGTCTGAGGAAGCCTGTTGCTCAGCATCAGTTTTGCTACAGACCCAGTGAGACTAATTTTGTGCAAGTGGTTAAAGTTCTGTCTGGTGTGGTGCTCTCTCTTCTGCTGAGGGATTGGGGAATGGCTGGGAAACCGTGATGGCTGAATATTCTAAATTTTGTCAGCTTTTAGTACCCATATAATGATGTAGCTCAGTGAACAGTAAAATATGAAGTGACATGTAAAATATGACACTAGGTTTACAAATAATTTCTGATGACAATAGTAAATAAATTCTTTTCATAATAAGAAGAGGTGCAATATTCTACCTACACCAGCTGAAAGCAGCTATAGTGTGATTCACATTTTGGTATACCAGCAGGATATACAGAAAAAACCTTATTTTTTAAAGAGGAGTTTCTGCGTAAGAGCCGAACAATGTTGTATTTAGAATATTTTCTATTGCACTGCTCTGTTCTTATTTTATTTTATAAAATACATGGACAATACAAATACACTCAGTAAGTGTTGCTCATGCATAATAACCATACCATTTTTGAGATTTTATTGTTCAAAAACAACAAATGCTGAACTAAAATCTGATGAATTTACTGTTTTCTGATTTTTAAGCTGCTGACATGATTTGTTACACAAGACATTAGAAAACTAAAAGCCTTAATTAGAGAACCATTCAACTAATACCTGTTTGTGTGTAATTTTGCATATCTGCACAATCACTTTATTTCCTTCAAGCATTTTGTATAATGCAGTCCCTGGGAGACTGGATCACAGTTAGTTTGGAAAGCTCTGTCTGTGAATAATAGGCATACTCAGATACATGTTTTAACATGACAGTTTCTAGTTGGCTTATTATCATGAGGAACAGCCTCCCTAGAGCTGTCTGTTAAGGCGGCATCCCTCTGAGGTTTTTGTGTCTTAAAGGAAAAAAGCTAAAGAAGAAATCTGCAGCCTAGTCTCACTGGATTAACTTAAGCCATCTTGCATCACCAGTACAGCCGGTGAAATGGAGACTTTCACAGCCTGGGACACCAGCGGGACATCCTGTTTCAGTTTAGAAATCACCCCTGTGGCCCCCTACCTCCTCACTAATAAAACAAAGGGACTCAAGGAATAATCTCTGGCCGAAGAGGCTGCTTAGGTATTGATTGTCACCCTGGCACACAGCCAAGCCCAGTGTGCCACAGAAATGGGCCCAGGAGGGGAGCGGCTGGAAAGCAGTCAAAGAGCACCGAAAAGGGAAGTCATTAAACTACCACCATCAACAAAACTCTCACTTGTTCAGTCTTCCTTTCTTCTTGTTCACCCCCTCCCTTCTTTTATTTTTTTTTTTCCTTTTTTTTTCTTTTTTTTTTCTTTTTTTTTTCTTTTAGGAAAGAATTCAATACAAAACTTTCCTGCAGGCTGTAATGGAAGTCCAAATCCGCTTATTTCTATTGCTCCAGTGATGTTGCTGTTGCTCTTTTGTTTTGGTGTTTTTTATGAACTTCTGCATAATTTGTCTTCCTTACTTAAAAAATAATAATGATAATAAATAATGACTAGACTGTGAGTTTTTTGCATCATGAAAGGAAAAGTTTTGTCAGCAAGAGTCTTGTAAGTGTCTTTGTGATTATATTCTTACAGTTCCAGAATAATTTATTTGTTCTTTTTCAGAATATAATGGGGAAAGAGAAGAGTGACATTTTTTACCATTTGAATGCTGGATTCCTGCTGGTGGAATTGATGTCAATATACAGAAGAGAGTGAAGCTAGGTTCATTTATTCTATTTGAGAGTCTGTTCTTTAATAATGTCTTTTTAATTCAGAAGAATATAAATACTATGGAGATAGTGATGTTGAGCTATAAATAATTAGTGTGGGTACACCGGGAAATTGAAAAGTAAGCTATAGTAATTAAGATTTCATCTCATAAGATTAAGAAAGGGTTAGAAGATGTTAAAACCTGCATTCAGCAAAGCTTTGTCTTCACAGAAAATAAAGAAAAATTGTTAAAAGCATGTGTGATATGTGACTCAAAAAACAGCCAAGCAACCAACCAAACAAAACCAACCCGGTCTGTTTAGCAAAAGAAGTGACTTGCATATATATATTGTAACCATAATTAGACCACATGACTGTAATAGCTGAACAGTGAGGGCCTAAGAAGCAAAATTAATGAAGCAAGTAATGAATGTTTTGGCAGATGACAGAGAAAAAGGATAGATAGTATTTACTTTTCCTGAATACTGGTTTTGGTTAGCACCAGGGTCCTTCCTCTGTAGCCATTTGGAGTGCAGCTTTGGAATTGCTCCTTTGATACAAAACAGCACTTAGGGTGGCAATTCACCTGTCATCACTTGACATTGTGGAGGAAAGATGAAGTTTGAGACATCTCCTAACATATGGCCCAAAAGGAAAAGCTTTCTGGGAGAGGAGGAAACTGAGGGTGTGACTGATCTAAACTATTATACTGGATCTAAAAATACCCTCTGAGAGTAGTCTTCATCTGGCTGGCACAGTCACATTGTTTATGACAATCTGGTAGGTCTTCTGAACAGATGAGAAATATCCATTTGGTGCAGCAAAATTTTGAGCTTTTTGAGAGTAGCTCTATTTTGTATGTAGAGACCAAAGTGCTGGGAAAGAGTGGAGGGTGTGTGTGTTTGTGTGTGTGTGGTGTCAGGGGAGGACTTCCTGTGTGATGGGAGAACAACTACTGGCTAATGGCTGTAGGTGTGTACCTAAAGCACCTCCAGGGATCATAGGGTTTTATAAAGCATATTTCACTGTAGCTGAGGTTTTATGTGAAAGTCCACTTTCCAATCCAAGTCTGCCTCTGCAGAGAATCCTTGTTTTTAGTACACTTGCTTAATGGGTCACTTTAGCTTAAGCTAAAAGACAGTGCCAAGTTGACCCATTTGAAAGACAAAAGTATATTTGTTGGCAGTGCCCTTTTACTTACAGCATTACTATCTTTGCACACACAGAGTAATTTCTCAAATCTGCTTCAGATCAGCTTCTTTGGTTTCATGTTCTCTTCTTTCCAATCATAAGTCTTTCATACAGTAATTTAGTAATAAATGCTTTCCTAATTAAACATCTCAAAATACAGCTTACGTAAGTTCATTAGCTCAATGCATATGCTGCAAATGAAAATCTGAGTAAATGTGCTACAGACATACAACTTACCATTCACACCATTTCCCCCTCTCCCTGTCCACTCACATCTAACAACCTATTGTATGCTACCCACCTGTGACTTTTTGGCAGCAAGCAGGGTCACTGCGGCTGCAGTCTGGGCTCAGAAGAGCTCCTTCTATATCTTCACTTCAGACTTTCAAACTGATCTCCTGCATGTAGCCATCTTGTGTATTTTGTAATTGTGCCTGCAGTTTTGGTATTTTTAATAATTTCTGGATGTTGTAAGGTACTTAGTCATAAAAATAAGGGATTGACATTTTAAAAGAGCATGGGTGCATGTTGTGGACATCAGCTCATGTTAGAAACCACAGTTGTGTTTCTTGCAGACAGCTGTTTTACAGAACACATGTTTTCTAAAATATAACTGTCCTACTCAACCTACCAACTTGAGCTACAGCTGGGGAGAAATGCTGCTGAATCTTTGGTCCACAATACGCATTTAAATCTCCTGGATTTAAAATACGCGTTTAAATCTCCTAGAAGAGATACAAGCACTGAGCTTGCAACTGAGCACCCAAACCCCACCTTTCAGTAAAGATTTGCAGTTGACTGCAGCATTCCTTAACACAGGATCCACCTATCTATCACTCCCCTCCACAGCTGGACAGGGGAGAAAAAATATAGGGAAAGGTTCATGATTTGAGATAAGGACAGAGAGAGATCACTCACCAAGTACTGTCATGGGCAAAACAGACTCAGCTTGGGGATATTAATTTCATTTTTCTCCTAACAAAATCAGAGCAGGAGAATACTCTGAAGTAAAAACAGACCTTAAAAACACCTTCCTTCCCTNCAGTCCTGCACACACTGCTGCAGCGTGGGTCACTCTTCCCCAGGGGACAGCCCCTCAAGGACAGGCTGCTCCAGTGTGGGTCCCCCATGGGGTCACAAGTCCTAGCAGGAAATCTGCTCCACTGTGGGCTCCTCTCTCCCGAGGGCTGCAGGTTCCTGCCTGCAGCCTGCTCCAGCACAGGCCTCCCACAGGGTCCCAGCCTCCTCTGAGGAATCCCCCTGCTCTGGATTGGGTCTCCTCTTCAGGTGGGTCTCTGCATCCCTGTGATCCTCCGTGGGCTGCAGCTGCTTCACCATGGTCTGCACCACGGGCTGCAGGGGAATCTCAGCTGCAGCACCTGCTAGAGCACCTTGTGTCCCTCCTTCTGCACTGACCTGGGTGTGTGCAGAGCTGTTCCTCTCACATGATCTCACTCCAGTCTCCTCTGGCCACAAGTACATCTGCCCAATCACGTTTCATTTTCCTCCTAAAATATGTTGTCACAGCTGTGTCACCACCATTTCTGATTGGCCCAGCCTTGGACAGTGACATGTCTGTCTGGGAGCCAGGTGGGACAGGCTCTGCCAGGCCTAGTGGAAGCTTCAGGCAGATTGTCACAGAAGTGACCTCTGTAACCCCTCCTGCTACCAAAACCCCTGGCAATGCAAACCCAATACAATCTCCAAGAGGATTTGCAGGCCCGCATTTGAGGTACTTGTAATTAAATTTCTGTTTATAAATGTATTACATTTATGTGGACCTCCTAGTAACATTCACCACCAGAAATGGGGGTGTCCCATTTCCA
>VWYI01004470.1:17457-32763 GCA_013399455.1 Anthoscopus minutus | reverse complement strand
GGGGGCATTTAGCTTTGCAGCTTTGCCTCCCAAGTGAAATCCTTTCGCCAGTTCTGGTTTTCACAACCCTCTGAAAGAAAGCTCAGCCAAATTCTGTTCAGCTGTTGGACAAAAAGAAGTGGTTATTTTTGGAAATAACTTTTTGGGAAAAAAAGGGAGTTTGGTAGGCCAGAGTTAACCTGTGTCTGGGGAAGGTGAAGGTTAAAACACTGGGAATCTATAAGTGATGGCATGGCAGCACATATCATTGTGCACATTAATCATTCAGTATTTAAAGATCATGTCATCTCAAAATACAGTTTCTTCATGTTGTCTCAGAAGATCTGTCCTTCTGCAGACCAACAGCAAAGAGAGCTGACTTCAGGCTTTTGTTTCTAAGTACAATAACATAAGATGTTTTCTACTGCAATTTTCAAAGCCTTAATGCTATGAGTGTGGAAAAATGTAGTGTGCAGTGTCTCCCAAGTAGGCCATAAAAGCGCGTGTGCTTAAAACTATAAAGGGACTTACACTGCCTAATTACAAAAAAACATTGACTTCTGTATGTTATAAAGTCCATATATCATATGTATGTGTTGCTTAAAGTATCTCAATGCAGCCCAACTTCCAAAACCTCCATAGTTTTCATCAAAATCAGTTAACATCAAGCACTGGTGGCCACTCTTTTCGATTGCAACTTTCCTTGTCATCACAGCTTTGGGATAAGGTTAGATGCAAGGTCATCACAGATTAGTGTAGCTTCAGCTAACACTAAGCAAGCACACCGGACTGTGGGCAGTCAGACAAATAAATGTACAATCTGCTCTGAAGTCAGCACAACCACTTTACTCTTCTTATAGGGCAACGTGGGAATTGAATTATGCATATTTTTCTCCCAGTTATCTTTAGTGTAAGCTACTGGACTTCTAAAGCCTGCACTTTCTTCTGCTCAGACCAGTACTCCCCTTAAGTGGCCTCTTTCTTTCCCCGTAACTGTGAACTGTGACATGCCTATCTGATGGGCATCTCACGCGTGCAGATGAGAATGTGTAAGTGTCCATGATGATGAAACAGATCAAGGACTTCTAGGAGAACTGCAATTCCCTTTCTTAAAAATGTCAACTGGAGTCATAACATTTTCCTGGAAAAAAACGGAAGAGGGAACACTAAGGGGCTAAGGTTATGTTTGCAGTATATAGATGTGTTCAATGTGCTAACCAGAGACGGAGTGGTAAATAAAATCACACTCTATCCTTAAAGCAATTCCTGAAGCTTCTGCTCAAAAATTTGCCTTGGATTGAGAAAGTCTTCAACAGGAAAGTTTCTAAAAATCACAGCATGGCCACAAAATATTTCCATTTCTGAAGCTTAACATTTTTACATGTGAAACAATCTTGTTTAGTCTGTTCTGTTTCTTTGTGCTTTTCAGGAACTATTTTTATTAGCTCTTAACTATCAGAAGGAGCTGAAAACATTGCAATTCTAACATCAGCAGCCCAAATGCCCTTGTGAGGCAGTTTAAAAACACTGAAGCAGGAGATTAAATATGGATTGGAGAAACATGAAATAAATGAAAGAGGCAGGGGTAGAGACAGTGAAAGAGGGGGAAATTACTGCCCAGCCTTTATGTTTGTTAGGAAACAGAAGACTGCTGAGCACATGCTTACCCCCTTGCTGCAGCTGCTTCTTTGGCTTGTCATGTTTTCTTACTCCCTAACCTTGCCCAAACTGCCGTACTGTGAATCAGAGGAATTTTTCATCCATCTCCACTGCGCTCCAGGGCCATCTGTTGACTCTTTCCCAGGTCCTTTTTATTCTGCTCTTCTCCTGCCCCCTTGAGCCAGCTCTGAAAGAGCCAATGAGAATGTGTTCCTTAACAGGAGATAAGGGTAGGAAGACAATTTGCCTTGGTTGTGGCATCTCTGTTGGCTCTTCTGAAAACGGAGGTTAGATAAGGCAGTATAAGTAAAGTAAAATATGTGTGACACCCTCCTGTTTTGCCTTTAAAAATCCCTTTCAGTGTACATACTTAAGGTTTTGTGATTTTTTTAAAGGTATTTATCAGTATTGTTGTGTACGGATGGGATGAGGAAGGCTAAAGAGAGGCTTCTGCAAGTACAAAGAAGGCGTAATTAATGATAAACAATTGCTGAAAATCTGCTAACAATGAATGAGGAGAAGACTGAAGTAATCAGCAATATTTTTGCCTCAGACCTCAATTGCAACCCTCTTCCCATGTCTCTCAAGTGGATGTACAGCAAGATGAGAACTGAGGGAGCAAAGTTGCTCCCACTGTAAGTAAAGATCAGGTTTTTGACCATCTGAGGAACCTGAATGTAAGTCCATGGAACCTGATGAGATACATTCCAGAGTCCTGAGCAATTTCACTGATGTAGCTGCCACGCCACTCTCCATGATATCTGAAAAGTCAAAGCAGTCATGTGAGGTCCCATGGGACTGGAAAAAGGTAAACACTCTACCCATCTATATAAGGGTAGAAAGGAGGACCCTGGTAACTACCACCATATCAGCCTCCCTGCTGTGCCTGGGATGATCCTGGAACAGATCCTCCTAGAAGCTTTGCTAAGGCACAGGGAGAACAGGGAGGTGCTGGCTGCACCAAGGGCAGTTCCTGCCTGATCAGCTTAGTGGCCTTCGTTGGAGAAACTACATCACTGGACCAGGGTGGAACTACAGACGTTGATTTTCTGGACTTCTTTGACAAGTCTTGATACAGTCTTGACAAAGTCTTTGACACAGTCCCCTCCCAACATCCTTCTCTCTGAATTGGAGAGATGGATTTGGTGGGTGGAATATTTGGTAAATAAGGAATTGGTTGGATAGTGGCAGCCAGAGGATAGTGATTAATAGCTCAGTGTCCTGCTGGACATCAGTGATGTATGGTGTCCCTCAGGAATCCATACTGGGACTAGAAAGACATTGTTCAATGTCTTAATCAATGACACAGATAAAAGGATCAAGAGCATCCTCAGCAAGTGTGCAAATGACACCAAGATGAATTGTACAGTTGACATGTCTGAAGGACAGAATGCCATGCTAAGGAACTTGGACAAGCTCAAGAAGTGGGCCCATGCAAATCTAATGGGGAGCAACCCCCAGTACCGGTGCTGGTTGGGGATGGACAGATGGAGAGGAGCTCTGGGAGAAAGACTTGGGGGTGCTGGTGGAGGAGAGGCTGGACATGACCCAGCCATGAGCACTCACAGCCCAAAAAGCCAAATGTGTCCTGGGCTGCATCCAGAGCAGTGTGGGCAGCAGGGGAAGGAGGGGATTCTGCCCCTCTGCTCTGCTCTGCTAAGACCCCACCTGCAGGGCTGCACCAGCTCTGGGGTCCCTGCACAGGAAGGACATGGACCCGATAGAGAGAGTCCAGAGGAGGGTTGATGAGATGGTTAGAGGGATGAAACAGGGGTTTTGGAACTAGATAGTTTTTAATAAAGGTCCATTCCAATCCAGAGAATTCTACAATTCTATGATCATGCATGTATTTGAAATAAAATGTTAGGGGAGAAAGTTCATCCCAGATTTCTGAAGCCAAAAAGCTCCAGGCTGCAGGTTGCCTAGAAGACTTTAGGACACAGATTACACATCCCAGTAAAGTGTTTTCTGAATAAGTGTCTACAAGGACTCTTTGTGGGCAGTATCTCTACTTGCACTATGTAAAAGTAAGGCTTGTGTTTTCCTTATGCATCTCAGCAGTGCTAAATCTTGTTCATGAATGAGCAACTGCTGCCATTCTGCCTGTGCAGTGGGAAGTGCCAATAATAGCCACTGTAAGCAAAAGGTCTCATTTCTCATCACTATGAGTTAGATCTGTCTCTGTTTTTCTTTTTCCTCCTTTTTCCTCAGTGTCTTTTGTGGAGAAAAAAACCTGTGCTTTCTCTGCTCTTTTTTCTGTGTTTACTGGAAGTTTCCACTTAGTGCTAAATTCCTATTGATTCTGATTGTTCTTCAAAGAAAAGCAACTTCTAGCATCATTATTTGTTGCAGATGCTTTCGGCTGTCAGCCTTTTATACTCAAAGAATTCCCTTATTCTTCAAAGCTGACAAAGAAATACAGTATTGTGAAAACCTGCTTCAAAAGAAGTAGTTGGAAATAGTACCTTTCTGGTTTTGTGCAGCCCATTTGGTCTGCAGCTACCACTAGAGGAAGTTGGCTTAGAAAAGTAAAAATGTTCTTTTCAGGACCTCCTGCCAGGCTGATCTAAGAACCTCTAAAGTCAGGGCATGAGAAAAGTGATATTTGATTTAATTTGAAAAGTCTTTACATGCATGAAACAGTGACCTTCACCAAGAGTCAGAATAGCACTCTAGTGTATGTATACATAACATAAGGAATTACTATATGCTAGACTAGGGTGCCTAAGTACATCTTTCCCTATTGTCCAAGTGAATAATTCTTCAAGTATGTTGCCTAGATGTTTCCAAAAGTCTTTCAAGGTCATGCCTCTGTGCTTAAAAATCTGGTCCCCATTAACTGGCTGCCCTGCAAGTCTTTGACTACCTTACATAGGAGGCTGCCACCTTGTCTTGTAACTAGTCACCCTTAAAGTATACAATGACAAAATTACCAATGACTAAATTGTTCTTGCAGCTCTCGCCTTATTGACAGTGCTTTTATTCAGATATATTTTATCAGCGCAGTACAATTACTTTGATTTGTAATTATCTTTCTGTTGTCATGAATTATTGTTTATTAGTTATTAAGAGGAGAAATGCCAATACTCACTAGAAGGAGCCATGACTAACCTGGCAATTTGATACACCCATAATCATCTATAGCTTCACTTCATTATAACAGATTTTGTGTCATCAGATGGACTGTGAAAATGTGTACAAGGCATTTCCCTCTCTAAGAGAAGAAATTATTGAGTTTATAATGCAACTTCTAATCCAGGTATTTTTAATAAACAGGCAAAGCATTTTACTGAGCAGCCTTATGCAGGCAATCTGTGATAGACAGCCTTAGGCATCACACCGGGTCTCTGGGTAACCATGCATTTTAGGGGCATGCATGAAGCTGGCATGCTGGGGCTATAGTGCTGAACTGGAAGGAAGAATACTGAGGAAAGGGATGCTTTCTGTGGTAAAAGACATGGAAACATTGGGAGCCTCTGGAGAGAGGGGGCAATAACAGCATTTCCAGGCATATGTTCTGATACCTGCTCAGGTTAATGGGCACCAAGAGGCATGGTGGACTGCAGTAATGAATCCAAACTTCAGGAGAGAGCCAGCTGAAGTGATCAAAAGTGGTTGTGAGAGTGCTTAGGAACTATGGCAGTGGTTATAAAATCAGTCTGTCTTTGAATGGTTTCTTCTGAGATCTTAACTTCTGCAGAAAGACCACCAAGGGGGAAGCCTGTGAATGTTTTATTGTTTGATCCCCCCACAACTGCAAATAAATTGTGCTGATGTGCACTGGAATCTAACAAATGGATCATTTATATCCTCCTTGTACCGTCTGAAACTTGGAAGAACTCTATCTTCTCAGCTATTCTTTTTTCCTCACCCTTCTCCCTGAGTACTGGCTAATGAGGTGGCAATTAGGATTAGTACTCTTTCTTTTCCTGTAATTTTTTAAAATATTTTGCCTAAAAAAGCAGGTATTACTGTTCTACATGGCATCATGTACCCACCTGGCACCTCTGGTCTCTCCTCCACATCTGCTGGATTCAGCTTTTCTTACAGCAAAATTTAGCAATGTTCTCTTTTGGCCTCAGCCATTTGGCAGTAAAAAGGAGCTTTCTTCTCAGTAGTTTCTGACTCTGGAAAATATTTGGCACTGTTCAGGATAGTTCTCGGCTCACCTCCATAAAAAACTCATTGGCTTCTGGAAAGGAATAAGAATATTGGATCATTTGTCTAGTTCTAGTGTACACTGGCTTTGGACTAATGAACCCCTTCCAAATGTCTTGAACAATTTGTCAGCTAATCCATCAGCTACTGCTGTGAGCTACCTCTAGCTTTAGCCTGGATATAGAGGAATAAAAGATGAAGGAGATTAAATAAATATTCCTTACAATCTTTCGCTACTCTGTTGTCATCAAATGCTTCATAATAGTAGTGGTCTCTGAAAGAGTATATCAGGTATGCATTTGGAAGGTCTATATAAACAAGCTGAATTGATTTCAAGACACAATTTCTTCCAGCTTTGACCTTTTGTGGCTTTCTGTCCAGTCATCACTGAGCAGCAAAGTTCTCCAAACATTATGAATGTGCTCAGGACCTGCCCAAACACTGGTGCCCTCCACATTACTGGACATCTACATGCTTTCCAGGGAAAGAGCACAACTGTTTGATCATAGAAGGGGATGATATTAATATAGATATTTCCTCCCTCCTTCTAGTGACTGCCCCTTCAGGCTCCATCAGTGCAACAAACACCTGCACTGGATTTGAAGTCAATAAATATTTTGGTTAAGGTTTTATTGATCCCTTCCTGATCTAGTTCACTGGAACTGGATTTACCTGCAAATGTATCTCTGCAAGGATGCTGCTACGGAAGAAGGAATCACAAAGGAGAGCTTCAACCAAGGGCACAACTTCATCGTGGCTGCCATGCCTGTGCTCCTGTAGTGGGTCTGTGGTATATCCCAAGCTGTGCTGCTCAACACGGGCTTGGAAATGATAGGAGGCAATGCACAAATCAATTGAGTGATGCTACTTCTCTGCTGATGAAACCCATGTGAAGAAACTGCAAACAAATTCATGAATATCCTTTCAGTCTTGTACCTGAACTCATTTTTTCAGGGCTTGTGCTGCTTCAGGACCACCCTTTAAGGTCTGGTGCCTGTGGCTAGTGGCTGGACTCACCACCAAGACAGTCCATTCTGCTGAATTCAGCCGTGTAGCACACTTTCTGTATGTGATATCAAGAGGTGTTTTATTTGCACTGTAATGTTTGTTGTTTGGTCTGCAGGTCCAGGCTCAAAAAAGTCTTTAAATATATGATACAAAACTCTTGCAAATAGGCTGCAATTTAAAGCTTTGTATAAATAAGTGTTACTTTGTGAAACATATTCATGTACCAAATACAGCGAGGAAACTGTTGTCTTATCAATGAAAGTTCAAAACAGGGGAGAGACTGAATGAATATTGTTATGCATTAATAATTTCATTTTATTGCAGATACACATAGCGGTCAGAAATAAAACCATGTGGCATGGCATACACAGAGGCAGTGTCTTGAAATAACTCTCAAAACAACAGCCTTGATGCTGCCAATATGAGAGAACTCCAGCTCATTTCCTAAAATACTGGACAGTGCATGACCTCGTTTATGTAAGCCACATGACACACTTTTAATAAATACTATGGGCAACAAAGGTAATTTTATCATGATTTACAGATTCTTCATTACTTTTATTGAAGAAAGTGGGGATGACTCATAGAGATATTTCCACGTGCCCCATCTGTCAGCTTCATGAGTCAGTATATCAGCAGCCTTTCAGAAGCCTTATGTAAGGGTAGAAAGACCACCTGAAATGCAAACACTTCCCTGCCCTCTCCTGCTGCAGAGTCAGTGTGCAGCATTTTGTTTGCATATTTGGGGGTGTCATGGTTTAACCCGAGATAGCAACTCAACACCACACTGGCACTTGCTTGCTCCTCCCTGGTGGAATGGGGAAAAGAATCAGAAGGGTAGAAGTAAAAAGACATTGTGAGTTACAAACAATTTAATCGGTAAAGCAAAAGCCGCTCATGCAAGCAAAGCAAAACTAAGAATTCAGTTGTCACTTCTGATGGGCAGGCAGATGTCCAACAATCCCCAGCAAAGCCGGGCTCCATCACATGTAACTGGGGAAGACAGACATCATCACTTCAAACATCCCCCCCGCCGCTCCTCCTTCTTCCCCTCTCTCTATGCACAGCACCATGTGACCTGGGATATCGCTTTTGTCAGCTGGAGTTGGCTGTTCCGGCTGTGTCTCCTCCCAACTCCTAGTGTACCCTCAGCCCACTCTAATGGGGTGGTATAAGAAGCAGAAAAGGCCCTGACACTGCTCAGCAATAATGAAAATTTTGATAATTCTTGAGTTGTCAGTACTCTCTCCAGCACAAATCTAAAGCATTAATGCCATCCCAGCCAAAACCAGCACAGGAGGAAAACCTGAGTTTTGTGCTATCCATATAGATCAAGCCCTGGCTTGAGGTTCCTGGCAGAATCTTAAGCAGTCCTACTTCGCAGCATCTTTTGTAGAGATTGTCACAACTATTCTCAAAAATGCCGCTTTTCAAAAAAAAAAAACATTTTGTGTAGATAGAGGAATTCTCCCATGAATTCTGGAGAAGTATGCTAGCTAGTACCAAAGATCTAGAAGATACAATGAGAGGAGATGTAATGATATATGCAGCACAGCCCAAAGTGCTGACTGACCTGGACAGCTGTGTTGGTTTTGCATGGCCTGGTTTGGTAGTGGGGGCCCACAGAAGTGGCTTCTTTGAGAAGCTTCTGGGAGCTTCCACCATGTCCTGAAGAGCCAATTCCTGGTGGCTCTGAAGATGGACATGCTGCTGGCCAAAGCTGGGCCAATTAGAGACATTGGCAACATGTTTGTGATAACATATTTAAGAAGAAAATCAAAACAAAACTGTGCACAATTTCTAGCCTAGCAAAGAGGAGGAGCTGAGAAGATGTGAGGGAAACAACATGGAGACACCAAGGTCAGTGCAGTAGAGGCAGGAGGTGCTCCAGGTGCCAGAGCCAAGGTTCCTCTACAGGCTGTGGTGAGACCATGGGGAAGCAGCTGTGCCTCTGCAGCCCTGAGGGATCCATGGGGATGCAGAGATCCATGGGATGCAGAGATCCATGTGCAGTCCCTGGGGATCCATGGGGATGCAGAGATCCATGTGGAGCCCCTGGGGTAGGTGCCCTTGCTGGAGCAGGTGGATGCCTGGAGGAGGCTGTGATCCAGTGACAGACCCATGGGGAGAGAGGGCCATGCTTCCAGGCTGGAGCAGCCTGTGCTTGGAGGGCTGCACCCCTTGGAAGAGCGACCCACGCCACAGCAGTTGGGGGAGGGCTGTGTGCCTGTGGGAGGGACTCACATTGCAGCAGCTTTGGGAGTACTGCTGCTCATGAGATTGGAGCCACATTGCAGAAGTTCATGGAGAACTGATTCCTGTGGGAGGAACCCCACGGTATCACTGGTGAAGACTCGTCTCCCTGAGCAGTGGAAGATCTCGGGTAACAAACTGACCAAAACCCCCATGCCCTGTAGGTGGGAAGGAGGGAGGGATGGGGCAAAGAAAATGTGTTTTTAAGGGCTTATTTTACATCTCATTATCCTCCCTTGACTCTGTTAGTAAAAAATGCATTTTGTGACTTTAAGTTGAGCCTGTTTTGGCCTTGGAGTGTTTTCTCCTGGTCCTTATCTCTACTCATGAACCATTTGCTAATTTTTTTCTTTCCTCTGCCCAGATGTGGCAGGGGAATGTGAATGAGTGGCTTTAGTGGGTGCCTGGTGTTTGGCCAGTGTCAGACCATGGCAACAACAAATTTTGTTTTAAAATAGCTCTTCCTCTCACTCAGGCCTGTAAAGCACTATCAACAGTGCTTTTGAAAAAGCACCATTGGGAGTTTGTTAGGCTAGCTATGTTAATTCTTTCAATATCTGATGAATAAAAAGGTTCAACAAGAATTTTTTTTTATGTGTATCTTGTGATTCCTGGAATGTAAAGAAATGAAGACAGATGAAGAAAAAAATCTGTTCTCACTTGTGTCCTTAATGCTTTGAATGATAGTTGAAAAAACAAAAATAATTTTACAAAATTGTAGACCTAAGTAAAATGAATTTGTTCATTAGCAGAAATACTTGTTACTCAATTGCTGAATGAGAACTTCTGAAACACTATTAATGTTTCAGGGCTCAAGTAACACTTATGACAATCTCAATTTAAACAAAGTAAAAGCTAAAGCTCTTGAGTTAGCAGAGTCCAGCCTGTAAAGGAAGCCACTACTATTAGATAAAATATGAAATTATAAAATCAGTTCTTTAATGGAAAAATAAAAAGTGGCTTATATTTATTCTTGTCTGATTTGAGACTGCTTACACATTGGTCCTTACACTTCATTTTAACCAAAGAAGCTGATGTTTGTATACTAGCCTGTGTTAAAAGTAGCAGGTGGATCAGATAAGAAGCATGTAAAAACTGTGATTAAGCAAATAGTCTCTGTCATGAGTGATAAACAGGTTATTCCCTCCAGTAATAGCATTAAAATTCACTGTGTGAAGTTAGAAGTAAGCACCAAATTTGCAGTGGAGCATGACACCTGGCACTCATGGCTTCACGGTTTAGTGAAAGTGTTTAGTGAAGGGAGAATGGAGAAGACTTGTGGCCTCTGGGCAGCTGGACAGGATTGACATTAGCATTTATACCTGATCATCTTGAAGGTCTTTTCCAGTGTAAATGATACTGTGATTCTATGACACTCTGCATCATCTATTTTAAAAATAAATAAAACCATTGGAAACACTGTCTGCCGTTTTCAAGACTTGAAGGAAATCTCTTTGCCACTGTTGCTGTCTTTAGAGCAAACAGAACTGAGATAAAACCAGGTCTAAAGACAGGCCTTAAAACAGAGAACACTGAGGCCAAGCAGAAGGAGGACCATGACTACCTCCTGCTTGAGTATCTGAATTAGAAAGGCATGGCTGACCCCTCAGCCAACACACCTCATCCTGAAGTCCAAGAGCTTAGCTCCAAGCAGCTCTCTAATTTCTGGGTGAATTTCTGGGGACAGATGCCCACCAGGAGATGGTATCCTTGGAGAGCACTGCTTCTACAGTCAGTGTCTGGTTTCAGCAGGTAAATGGCTGTTCAAGGCTCAGATGCAATGAAGCTGCTTCACAGTTTGTACTCCCCTTTTCAGCCATATTTTTCATACATGAGCAGCAGGTGCTATGGGCTGATTGTGAGAGCTCAGTGACATGTATGGAAGGCTCAGTAAGGCTGGACATGAGCTGTGGCTGCATGTGGAGCAGAGCCACCATGGGTGGTGCAGGCTGAGGAGAGCCAGCTGGTCAGGTGGGCTGTTCATGGGCAGGCCTCTGAGCTTGAGATGTTGGGGAAGGGTGTGGGTTGTGGGGAAGGTCTCTGCATGGTCATACTAGGGAGCAGAAACCTTAAGACCATTTGAACCCCTGGGAGATTCTTCACCTACGTATGGGGAAATGCAGCAACCAATGCTGAAATTGCATAACATCTCTGATGGCAGGGATGAACTGTGAAATACAGCAAGAAGGGATGAGGTGTTCTCAAGGGCAGTGTCAGGAAAGGTGCTTCTTACTCAGAGAAGATGTGGGAAGTCCATGTGAATACTGAGCACTGGGCCAGCTGAGGGCAGAAGCTTTCATTGCACTGTTTCGTGAGAAATGATGAGCTTTGCAGAGTGCTGTGCTTTCCCATCAGCATCAGTTCAGTCTCATCATGATTCAGCTTAGTCAGGGCTCTCCGTATTTGGGAACAGTGCAATGCCAGAAGCAGTGCTGCTGCTAAACAAAATAAACCTAATAAAACACAGGCATTGTCTGAATAGATCAGACTTCAGGTCTGCCTATTCCAGACTCCTCTGTCTCAGATTGATGAGACCATTCAAAGACAGTGGTGGAAAATAACAGCAAGCAGATGTGGATTAAGCTGCACTGTTCCTTCTCTGCCACTGTATTAAGCCTCACTTTGGCCCATAATAAATATTGGCTTGAGCCCTAAAGTATGAGTTTTAATAGCCCTTCCAAAATATTTTCCACTTATTGTAACTCTGGCTGTTGTTAATATTTTTTTATAAAAGCTCAGCCTTTTTTTTAAGGCCAAATATGATTCTTCTTTTCAAAACAAAATTCACACAGCTCATCCTAGAAGTAATTTTTTAAACAGTTTTCATTTTTGCAACATTTTGGCAAAATCCCTTAAGTGACCTTGGTATAGGAGATGTAGCTAGTTTCCATACAATTTTTTCTACTAAAATTCATGTTGAATCCAAATTATGAATGGTGAAAAAAGTGACAACAAAGCAAAAGGAACACAAGTCTTACTAACTCTGTAATGCAGACAGAATTCTAGGTCACTTTTTTTTCCTACTCACCAGACATAGCCTATAATTTTGTTCTGCTTTTCTGAGTCTCTGAGTATTACAGGGTTTTGCAGAATATTTTAGTTTTCAGTTGGTGGATATCATAATGTGAAAAGTATAGAATGGTTTGAAAAATGTACAGCATTTAAAGAAAGCATGATTTTTAGTTGTTCTTTGTAGATTAACCCCTCCCTCTGCTCTGCCGTCATATTAGAGGTATGTTATTCCCAGGCTTTCCCCAAATATTTTTCCACTTCTAACAACTTTTGTTTTTCTTTTCTTTCGTTTCTTTTCTTTTCTTTCCTTTTCTTTTCGTTTCTTTTAGTTTCTTTTCTTTTCATTTTTTTCTTTCCTTTCCTTTCCTTTTCTTTCCTTTTCTTTTCTTTCCTTTTCGTTTCTTTTCTTTTCTTTTCTTTTTTCTTTTCTTTTCTTTTCTTTTCTTTTCTTTTCTTTTCTTTTCTTTTCTTTTCTTTTCTTTTCTTTTCTTTTCTTTTCTTTTCTTCTCTTCTCTTCTCTTCTCTTCTCTTCTTTCTTTCCTTCTTTCCTTCTTTCCTTCTTTTTTTCTTTCTTTCCTTCTTTCCTTCTTTCCTTCTTTCCTTCTTTCCTTCTTTCCTTCTTTCCTTCTTTCCTTCTTTTTTTTTCTTTCTTTTCTTTCTTTTCTTTTTTTTTTATTTTCTTTCTTTCCTTCTTCCTTCTTTCCTTCGTTCTTTTCTTTCTTTTCTTTTCTTTTTTTTATTCGCTTTCCTTCCTTCTTCCTTCTTTCCTTCATTCTTTTCTTTCTTTTATTTTCTTTTTCTTATTTTCTTTCCTTTTCTTTTTTTTTCTTTTCTCTCTTTTCTTTCTTTCCTGTATTTTCTCTATCCCAAACTTTCTCACCAAAAAATCCATCTCTATTCCTCCAATAAATTAATTCTCCCTTATAGTAAATTCACATACAGAATTCTGGGTGGCAGGTTCTGACCAGGGCTGCATACAAATTAGCTTGTAGAAAATTGCATCAAGTTAGGTAAAGAACAAAAGCAAACTGACTTCAAAGGGAATGAACCAAGTGGCCTCTATAGTTACTATGCACTAGGGGTTTAACAGACCCTGTGTTAACAAAAACAAAAACCGCCTACTAAACAAGCAGTAATCAGGCCTGCTTTTCTTTATGTGATACTTAGCAGTTGCTTGGACTGCTTTTAGAACAAATTACAATCAAAAAAGTAGATCTTAGATATTGTTTGGGTTGCAACCACTGCTAACAGCACTTTGTTCTTCTGGTATTCCACAGTGTGACTCCCTGACTCACTATGTCTGCCCCAGTCTACAGACACAGAGAGAGTCTCAACTGGCAAATCTGACTTGGCTGGCTATAGATGAAATCTGGCTATCTTCCCAATGATTAGGCGCCTGGACGTGCTTCCTCTTTCTGGTTTTGAGTTTTTTGTGCTTTTTATCCCCCTTTCCCCTTTCCAGTCAGTTACTAATGTGTGTATATCTAGCAAAGTCACAGTGAACTCACAAATTATCTAGCACATTCTTGTGCTTGTTCTTGTTTCTTTTTCTTCCTTTCTTTTGGGAGGGTGCAAAAGAGTTTTCAAAACAGAGTGGTTAACAAGACTTTTAAAGACTTTATTTCTCCCCTTTTTTTTCTCATCAGCTTAGCTGATTACATTAAGAAAGATCTTTTAAAACCATGTCTGCTCTCCTTTATGAGATGGTGTGTATTAAAATGCTATTGGCACTTTAATTAGGTCTGTTCACTTGTGGGGTTTATTACCCCACATAAGTTTATAAGATTCTTACCTTTTGAAGGCAAAATGTCTTTACTTGACCTGAATTCAGAGACAACCCTAGCTTGTGGGTGGGTCTTGCTGTCTGTCTTTAACCAAAGAGGCCATACACAGCAAATCTTAAACCTGTATCAGATGACAGGAATGCACCTACTCTTGCATACTGAAAGTTCTGGGGGGGAAGTAAGAGGAGGAAGCAAAAGAGAAGAAAAATACATCTTATATCCTAAAGTATGGAAAGGTCCTTTTACAGTGTGTGCCTTAGATCTGAAAAGGCATCCATCCAGCAAGTTTGGACTTGAGTGCCTGAACTATATCACAGTCACTTAATCTTACTTTACTTTTAGGCACTCTCCTGTGTGCAGGGTATGAAGCCAAATTGCTAATATGTTAGTCACAGCTTTTATAATATCATTCTAGGGGAACTTTTTCTCTATCCCTCACTCTTTGCTTCCCCCACAAAACCCATTAAAATAGCTGATTGTCCCTGACTTGTCAGGTGCAAAAGAAATGAGTTGCATTGCTCCTGGAGATGAAAGGCACTCAGTTGTTTGATGTGGGGCTCTGGGAAAGGTACCCCACTGTCTACATGAGGTGCAAACACAGAACACTGTTCCCAAGACAGGTTAAATATGTATTCTATGTGCAGAAAATAACCGTTTTTTAGACTCCTGCTTGTAGCATGGTGATGTAAGACAGCATATGTCCCCTGCAAAAATCCTCTCATAGAAGTATGTAACCACAGGAATATAAAATAATTCCCTCTTTGTCCATTGACTGCCTTTTTCAGCTTTCCCAGATGAGTCTGCTAAACCTGGCTTTGGATACTTGTTAACGAGTACAGAGTAAGTAGAGAGAAAAGATTAAAGGAAGAATACAATCTGTGTGAAACAGTGGCCCTGACTCTAAAGAAGCAGATGATCTAAGGGAAGGAAGAGCTTCCCTTTAAACAAGAGACTCCTCATGCAATGCAAATGATCCCATATGCAGCTGCCACTGGCAGGCAGCCACCCGTCTACAGAAGAATAAAGTCAAAGCAACAATTCCCCTGAACCCTGAAGCTCAGTGACTTCAAACAAGAGAAAAAGAAAAAGTGACATGTTTTTTTCCACTGAACTCTTTCCATCTCTAAACTGTATTTATGACCTCATCAGCTACAGCTGTCAACTTGGAGCTTATCTTCTTTCTGTCCAATGGACAACATCTGGTACCATCTTTGTATTTGTACCTAGGATGGGAAACATGTGGACCATGCTGCCTCAAAAATGTGTAATGATGGTCTTAAAAAACAAATCTTAGCTTTTACTCACAGTGGCAAGCATACAGAATTCCATTAGCTTAGTGGGAGCTAAGAAGGATACATTGACACTGATAATTCAGGAGCTTTTGCCTCATTAGACAAATTTTACTGACCATCTCAGTTTTATGTACTTACAGAGTTTCTGCAGACAGTCACAA
>VWYI01004470.1:1788-17433 GCA_013399455.1 Anthoscopus minutus | reverse complement strand
CACAATGAAAAGGGGTCTGTCAATTAGTTAGGTAAAAACATCATCTCTACTGGACTCATCTGTCCTTCTCTACAGAAGATTTTGAGCTCTTGGTAACGTATCTTGATAGTTTCCAGAAAATGACAAGATGTTCTTCACCTTGAAAATGTGACCCTTGCCTTTCATTGGGAAAAATTTTCAAATCCAGCAATGTACTCCAGGTTTAATGTCTCTTATTCCCTGGACATGAAGTTGCAGATGCTTGCAATGAGCTGGGACTATAGCACCTCTGGTGCTGAAAACATGGTAGACTTCAGGAGACCTTTTCGCTGCCATATCGCAATATATATTTAAATGTCTCATATCATTCTTTGATACTTCCCTGAAAATCTCTTCAACATATAAAGACATCATTGAAGTCTCTCTTAGTTCTATGTGGCTGCCAAACTGAAGTGTGGTGGCTGCCTGCCATCACTGTGATTGTTGTTCACTGAGGAGCACCTTCAAGGATCCGTTCATTCTTGGTGCCAAGTACTTTGCAAATACATGGAAGGAGTGGTACCTCCCCACAAAACTTATAGAGCAAGGTCCTAATTTAGCAAAATGTGTTTTGCTGAGTCCTCACACACACATGTGTTTGTGGTGGGGAGGAGTCTACTTGGGTGAAGATTACAACCATGTCTTAAAGTCAATGGCAAATTTCGGTGCTTTGGTGAATCAAGTTTTACTGCAAGATAAGAAAAAGGAACAAGAGCGGGAAAGTGAGAAGCCATGTAAGAAGAAGCCAGCAAATTTAAAAGCTGCTTGTGTTTTGTGTCTTGCTAACATGCAGCTAGAAAGCACACTGTAATATCTACCTGCTAGGTGCTTAGTTTTTGTAGTATGTGAGAATGGATTTCGTGCCAGGATTTGAGGAATTGCAGTCATTTAGACAGTTCTGAAAAAACACCCCTTGTAGGAGCAGCTGATAAGCTCACAGCTGAGACAGATACTATAAAGTGGAGGAGTAGAAACTGACTTCAGAAAATACAGAAGTGGATAAAAGCCACATAAAGCTGTGGAAGAATCTCAGGAATTAAAACACTACTGGCTTTTTCTCTCCATGCATTTTGGCACATGTGCCGCCATCTTCCAGACAAGTTAAAGTTTTGGAAGTCTCTTTGCAAATGACCATTTAAATATTATCACATTAGTTAGTGTATTTAGCTATGAATGCCACCCTACTTCACTGTTTCTGTCATTTCAAAGACCTGTATTTTATGCATTTCAGATGAATGAAAAATTGGTGTTAAGAGTAAACTGAACTCAGAATACCTGATAGCTTTGTGCCTCCTAAATATGCGGAATCTGTCAGTTTAAGTGGAGAAATTTGGGAGAATGGAATTTGTTTCCAATGCTGGATGAAGAATGACTGAAAAATGATCACATCAAGATTTGGTCATGGAAGATATTCGTCTCTATCATTTCTCCTATATCATGGACCCTCTGTTTCACCACTGAAAAAACCAAGTAGAAACAAGAAAGGGCTCAGCCTAGAATCTCTACAGCTATCTTTGCTTACAAAGAGTGAAACTGAAATGTGAGCACAGGACTTTCTGGACTGCACTTTTGCTCAGAGCCCTGAATTTGGACATCAACAGACTTTGCTGGCTTTTGTTGTCTAAGAAACTGTTTACTGCTCTCCTCATGTAGATCCAAGGCATTAAGTCTAGGAAATTAAGGGAATTCATGAATGCAGCTGAAGGCCCAAAAGCCAAAAATTTAAGTCTGGAATAAATGTTTCTTAATCTTACCCATTTTTTGTTACTGTAGTTATCAGGAAAAAAAGTTAGTACCTAATAAAAAAAAAAAATTAAAAAAAACCAATGACAAGCACATCATTATCTGATTACTAACTATTTGTAAATTATATGTATATGAAATTTTGAGATGCTGGTCAAGATGCGAGATAGCTATGGTATAATGTTAAGTTGAATTCAGCAGAATAGAACTGACATTGGGAGTGTTTAAATTAATAGTAATTTCCATAGAAAATTTTCCTCCTTTGACTTAGATTTCTAGGATTTTCTAGACATATTAGAAGCAAGGGTAAGATTACAGTTGCTACATCTAATTAAGGTGCGTATGTATCTTTTCAGTGTCAGAAATTCTTACACAAACACAAATAATCTGTGTGATCTGTTTCTTATTTACAAATGCAAGTTCCATGATATTACTGCAACATCTATAGTACACCTTGGGAAAGTGCAATGATATTTTGAAATTTAGACTAATGACACTTTCCATTTGCTCTCACAGATTTGCCAAAAACTGTCAGAGCCTGGTCAAAGAGGAAGAGGACTAAGAGCTCAGTTTAAATCGTTTTTAGGTGAAAATGGTTAGCTTCTACTAGAATTGTGTGCTTAACAGAGACTTGTGTTTAAAACATGCAAGCAGTTAGACATGCAAACATTTTTCAAGAATGATAGGAATTACTTCTATGCTTATATTCATACTTGCCTACAGTACCTCAGTTGAATTTTGATTCTGCTCCTACTCCTATCTCTTTCTACTCACAGCATTGTTGCAAAGAACCTGCTTTCTTGTGTGTCTGTGTATTTCTAGATATGATTTTAGGTTTAGTGTGAGAAACATGTATCATGGGAGCTGTGTTTTCTGGGAGGAACAGATGAGATGCAAAGCCCACTTACGAATGTGTGCCTCATCACAAAATGAGACAGCTGTGAGCAAGTTATCTGTGATCTGTGGTCAGAGTGGAAATGAGAACCCCAGGTCTTGGGGTTTTCTCCTTAGATGGAAAAGGATGTATAATTAATTTTATTTTTCTAAAATTGAATAGAACAGATGCAAACCTCAGTGTTATTTTCTCAGCAAAATTTTTACTGGGCTCTCTCAGAAATTTGCTATATGTTATACCAACCTAATAGAGAAAATAGTGTTTATCAACTCTATGGGACATATATGGTCCCAATGCCAACCTTGCCAAGAAGAAAGACCTACAAAGAGAAGCTAGATAAGTGTATACATAATATAGCCTGTTTCAAGAGCTAGGCATTTCAAGAACATTTTAGAAAAAAATGTGAAAATATATTAATCTGGTTTGCTCAAAAGCTTTAAGTACTGTGTATGATGCTGCCTTGATATGTAGAGTATCTTGAAACAAAACTGCTTATAAATATTAATTTCTCTCATGTGAATTTGTAAGCCAAGCCAAGAATTTTAGGGTTAACTTGTGCACTAGACTGTACTGTAGTCTTCATTGAAGGATTTTTTTTTCACAGTAAAACAGTCTAGTAGGCAATGTAATGAGTGTAGACTCACTCAGAATCCCTAAATCACAAGATAACAAATAGCATTTTATTTCTGAAAATATCTTTGCGTTCCTATCTGGCTGTTATTCATTGCCGTGTTTCTTAGGGTTTTTTAAAAGTTTATTCTTCTGTTTATCAGGAAACACCAGTACAAGTTTCCTTCATCCTTCTGCAAGATTTCTGTTTTCTTTGTGTTACTGGTGTTTCTTCCTTCAATGGAGATGCTCAGCAGGCTGGGTAGACAGAGGATGGTAGCCCGCTGCATTTGGACACTGCAGTCTACACTGCCTCTCTGCAGCAGTCAAGTATATACACGGCTGGAAGGTTGGTTGTAAAATGATTCTTCTAGAGCAGAAAAAGTGTATTCCAGCCCTTCTCTCTCTGGCTGTATGACCTCATTACAACAATTGTAGAACTTTTAAGGCACACAAGTTCAGAAGGAAGGGTGAAGGAAACTGTTTATGAGCAACATGTGGTGCTTCTCTGTGTGTGATCACTAAATGGTGTCATTAGGCTGATGAAGGGTTTTGATCAATACCATGTATCAAAAGTGAAAGGACTGGATTTTCCATAAATTTTCTGAACTAAATGCCTGCTATCCCACACTGTGGCCACCACTCTATGATTCAAGAGAGGTGGCTCTAGCAGTTCCTCCTCAACTTGCTTCTCCAGTGCATTATCATAGAATCAAAGAATGAATGGCTTGAGTTGGAAGGGAACTTAAAGATAATCTTGTTCCAAACCCATTGCCATGGACAGGGACATCTTCCACCAGACCAGGTTGCATCCAGCCTGGGTTTGGACACTGCCAAGGATATACCAGCCAGAGCTTCCCTGGGAAACCTGTTGCAGTGCCTCACCATTCTCACAGTCAAGAATTTCTTCCTAATATGTCATCTAAATCAATCCTCTTTCAGTTTGAAGCCATTCGCCTTTGTCCTGTCACTGTATGTTCTTGTAAACAGTCTCTCTCCATCCTTCTTGTAAGTTCTCTTTAGGTACTGAAAGGCTGCAATAAAGACACCCTGAAGTCTCCTCTTTTAGAAGCTGCACAATCCCAAGTCTCTCCTCGTAAGTGAGGTGCTCATTCCTCTGATAATATTCCTGCATGTGGGTGCGACTGATTCTGAGAAAGATGAGGTATGATCCTGATCTTCTTTAAGTGGAGTAATCATGTTCGAAAGTTGGAATTGAAGTGATGTGAGATGATGTGCATACAGTTCTGACTAGTGACAGACACATAAGTTAGTTTCATTCCCTGCATGAGATCCCGTGCTGGATATGCTGTGGTGTAGTGCAACTGTGAGACATCAAACCTCACAGGAAGTTGTGTGGCTGTGAAATGAACTCACCTGTATCACTGCTGCACAGCAGGGGCTATGATTAAGCTGTAATTCTCCCCACAGAGTTTCACAGTTCTCCTTTTGCAACCATCACTAATTCTAAACCCTTGCACTTCTGACTTTAACCCTCTCTAGTCCCGCAGAGACTCCACTGAGTAGGACATTAGTATCTGACAGCTGAGACTTTCTTCTTTTCTTGGTCAATCAGTTCTTCTTGGGGCGCAAATTTAGGGGTAAACTGAGTATGGGCACTTGCATTGAAAAATGAAGAGGAGTTTTTAAAAGTATGTCACTCGCATGAAAAGCTCGATTGTGTAGCAGCTTTACTTGGAAAGATAAAAGAGGGTTTAACATTAGATGCAAAGGAGAATATGTAGTACTCAAACTCTAGCATTCTGGTCAAGCCTATTGTTAGCTATCCAAAGGAAGGACCATCTATGGTAAATGTAAATCCTTTAAAAGCTTTTCTTTTGATGAGATCTTTCAAAATGGATAGGTCGAACAATCTGTAAGATTCATAATGTCAATTTAATTTCATGGTAGAGATAGATCTAACGTTGCTTTTTAAGGCTTCCCCATAAAATAATACCACTGAAAAACTCTGAAGTTCTCATGGGAGGGCACTGACTTTTGTGTTCTTATATTTTTTTATTGAAAGTGCTATTTTTTCCAAACATTTTTGCCCTTGGATTATTTTCCCTTGGATTGCTATGACTGGTTAGCCTTGTTGCCAGGATTCAGAAGCTTGAAACTGCTGATTTACTTCATTACAGATGACATCTTCATTGTTGGTATGGAAGTTTTGGCCTTCACAGAATAAACAGAGTGTGAGAGTATAAAGATTATGTTGAAAAGGATAACCAAGTCCCAAATAACAATGCTATTTTATAAAAGAATTAACCTTAAAGTTTAGAATAATTGGGCTATGCATTACAAAATCTTCTAGTTTAAGAACTTTAAGTACAAAATATTCATATTTTCCTCTCTCATTATATGTCTTAAATATTCTTGAGTATTTGAAGGTTTATCAATAGGCATAATTTTTGAAACCCATACATTTTCTTTCTGTTCTCTCTGTCTGAGTGCTCTTTCTCTTTTATTTAGATAACTAAGGACCATCGATTTATTATAAAGACAAAAAGATTAGCCTGATATGTCAGCTGGAGGACATTGTCTTCTAAAAGCACTCCCACAGGGTAATTATTGATAGCTTAAAATATATGACTGAAAAGAATTTTACTTCTTTTTAATTATTATGCTTTTGAATTTTTTTCCAGCAAATCCATACGAATTACAATATCACCTTCATGACAGGCTGCTCAAAATTCTGAATGTAGGTTACTGCAGATTCTGGTGATGGGTCTGCATTTTCTCTTAAAAATGTGTAAGCAAACATCTCTACTTGCTGTTATTAATGAAACAACAGATCAGATGTAAAATGTGTAAGGGAGTAGTGCCCTAGTCTGCAGTGCCAAGTGTCAGTGTGCCAAGCTCCCACATGACAAACAGTTTGCAATATGGCATCACTGCTCTGGCTAGATCTCTGACGCATGTTAGCACAGTTACATTGCTGTTATCATGTAAGAAAGCTCCTTGTTTTTCTTCATGAGCAGATCAAATGATCATTAGAGTCTGATATCTTATTGTTTTTAACTGTCACCTAGGATACCACTGAGTAGCTACACACATTTGAACAGGTAGCAATTTGAGGTCCTTTTATCTGTTAAAATAGGCATTAGGATGAAACAGTCCTAATCCAAATGTTAATGCTCTCTGCAGCAGGTTTGAAGATAGCAGCATGTTTACTGATTACTGATGCCTGGAAGTGCTGGAAGAAAAGTTAGACAGAGTTAAGGAGAATAAAGGATATTTCTTGAGGCCTTCCAAGGCCACACCTGGACAGCACCAGTGTTACAAATCAGGCTCTGCCTGGATGATTCAAATGGAGGCAAAGGGACAGAGCCCCAGTTCCGAGATCTCACTCTTTTTATATGTTTGGGCTCATTTCCATACAGGACTTGCCCACCCTCTTCCATCCAGGTTGTTTCATTTTGAGCCTGAAGTTTGGAAAAAATGTCCTTGAGTCCCAATTGGAGTAGAATTGTTGTGTCTTCATCACCTTGTGAAAGGATCTTAGTAACCCTGAACAAAAGCCACACACTAATGCAGAATAGAAAACCCAAAATCCCAAGGCATCATTACCACTATTTTGGCAGTGTGGTTCACTGCAAATGGTGCAAATTCAGACATCTGCTGGTAGGAAGCTGCTGCTTCTCATTGCGATACTCCAGACTAAAGGATTAAATCCAGACTCAGTGACAGGTTGTTTGTCATATAATTTTCCAAAGGCAAAAATAGTTGCCCTGGTATGGTAAGCATAGTTATTTGCAGTAGCATGAATCTGGACATTTGTCTGTTCTTGAAACATTTTCTTATTTTACCTTCCAGTAACACTTAACAAATCAACTAATTTTTGTGTGCAGACAAATAGATGGCTTATTGCTCTACTGGTAATGAGAGGTCATCCTTCAATTCCATGAGTCTTCAGGACTCTAGCATAGGACTACAGAGGGACTTGAGCTGTTCATAGCCCTCAGAAAGACTATTCTGCCAGGGCAAGCCGCGTAGGTAAGCTTGCTCCGTCAAATTTGTGCAACCAGATATGAGAAAGTTGCATCTTTCTCATATCTCATATCTCAAAGGTTATTACTTGTGATTCTTTAAACTCTTTCCAAGTGCTGGGAGTCAGTCTCAAGTGATGCTGGGAGCCTTATGATAAGCCCACTGGAAGGAGAATGAGGTTATATGCAATCTCTCCTGATCACCTAGGCAATCATGTTCAAAGTAGGGTGAAGTCTTGTCCAGGTTCTCTAAAATCATTGTATTCCAAGTAACGGACAATTGAGGAAATAATTGGTTGTACAAACCATAATTGCCTAGGTTTAACAGAGAAGTTTGTAATAAGTTTATAATAGTATATACAATAAATATATACAATAAATATTGTTCATATCTCACTGTGTTCATGTCATTCTATGCTCACTGGTTACCAAAATATCATCAATAATACGCTGAAATTTTGCCTGGGTATTTGCTATAAGGATAGGTTTTTTCAATGATACAGACACATATATGAATTTCTTAAAAGTATTTGACATATTTTCAAGTTTTCAGCAAAGTGGAAATTTGCAGCTGGATATAAAAATGTTCTGACTGCTTTAGAGTACAAAGGAAACATTCAGAGAGTGGGTAAAAGAGGAGAAAGACATTTTCATGCCTTTCTGACAATAATAAGCATAAGTCTACAGATTCATTGGAGAAGAAAACAGAAAGGGCTTTGGTAGTCAAGAGCTATAGGAAGCAATTAAGAGATCAGAGAAGTATACAGAAGTTCAGTTTGTCAAAACACCTGGTGATGCTAGGAGGTGAAAAAAATTAGTTACTTTTATGGAAAATACTGAAAATGTATTGAGATAACATTTTTTGCAACATTACCCTGAAGTTTTATGCTGTAGTCCTATTCCAGATATCATGCTGGAAATAAAGCAGTAGGATTCTTCCGTCTGTCAACAATAATCAGGAAAAAACCTTCTTGCCTTACCATGGGATGGATATTCTAAAGAGACAAAGATTTCCACGTTGTCAGCTATATCAATTTTATTCTGGGAATGGACTTGTAAAAAAAACAGCGTCAGTGCACAGGGTCTACCATACGTAAATCTAGAATGGAACATATATTGGGGATATCCTTGTGAGGGTGTGGAAAGTTAAGAAGCCATTGATAACTGTATATAAAATAAAATAATAAATAAATAAAAAAATAAAATTTTCTGCAGGTTGCTTTGAGTTGTTCCAGAACATGTTTTCAGAAGACAATTTTCAATTCTCTGACTTCTATATCTATACATATATACAATTAGGGTGATTATATAGTGAGCTTTATCAAGCATTGTCAAAAGACTTATATGTTGTTTTCATCCTACTCAGAAAAAAAATGAATAATTGAATTTTCCAAAGAATAGTTTGTGTATTCTAGACAGGACACTTTTTGGGCGTCTATGCTGGGACTTCTGTAAGCATCAAAATTTGACTTTTGAGACAGTAAAAGACCAATTCACACAAAGTCCCCTCAATGATTTCCACTGCTATAGATGAAGGGTTGGATTAGTAGACAAGGAAGTAAAGGCAATGAAAGGATGATGGAGAAACCTTTGTTAGATTTACCATGAAAAGAAATGAAGCTGATACAGAGAATATAGGATTTAGAGAATCCTAATCCTATGTTCCATGCTTTTGATTGAATAATTTGTCGTTCCTTTCTTTTATATACTCATGAGAACCAAACACTCTCATATGAGAGAAAAAAATACTGAGAACTTAATAACTTCAAGTTTTCTAGAAAGCAGTAAGACAATAATCTTAGCATGCCATACATGGGGACTCTGAATAACTAGACATATTTTGCAGTTTGAACTGTGCCAGATGTAATGCCTTTTACTGACCTGCACACTGGTGTTACATTATAGCTGGTGTCAACCGTTTTGGGGACAGAGTCCTTTAGCTTTGTAATGCCACGCTAACGATCTCTTATTTTTCCAGAATTCTTATATTTTATATTTGCTCTTGCAAGTACAGCTTTTTCTGTCTACATCTTTCCTACTATGTTATTTCAGGGCCAAATAGTCCTTGCACTAGCTAAGTGTAGCTAGTCTCATTTGGTGATGGTCCTGGAAAACCAAAGATATGCAGAAGAACATTCAGATAATGAGACAAAAATGAATTAACATCATAACATATTTGCTATTTCTACTCTTACTTTTTTTGACAACCACAGCAATCTGAGTATCTTCCCTTTTTCTTGACATAAATTGTCAAAAGATGTTACAGTACAACTAATGCACCCACTTTTAACATGTCCATTTGTACTCAGCTAGAAACAGAGATTATGGAGGTTTCCTTTCTGTGCGAAGTACAAATTAATAGTCTTTTGATATTTCTCCTTTCTTTACACTAACTTTGTGGTGGTTTCACCAAGCTATTTACTGGCTATAACAACTATATTATTGAAGTGTTTCCTGAAATGGGCAACCGTGACTTCAGTCTAATCATAATTTAATTTTCAATATGAAAAAGTTTGATGACATTCTTTAGAAGTGGAAACTTTTCTATGCCCCTAAAGTTGAACCCAGAAAGTAAAAGGGAAGTATTTTTCTATTTATTTAGATAAATTTTTATCCTCCAGATTTTTTTATTTGTCAGATTTGGTAGGCAGTTAGCAGATTTGCTGAAGTTTTAAAGACCAACATAGCACTTGAAAGGGCTAGGTTATATTCATAAGGCTAGATAGAAAAGCAGCAGATGCTGTTGTTTTAATCCATGAATATTTAAACCTCCTGAGTTCTAGTTCCTGTAATAAATACCCTTCCTGAGCAAAACTGCAATTTACAAGAGTTTAGATTTTTCTGTTTATACTTTTTGAAGTTAGTGTAGGTGGCTAGTGAAATGAGCGAAAAGCTGCTCCTCACATTCTGCAAGTATAACGGAAATAGTCATAGAATCACAGAACCACCATATCATAGAATTTTCATAGGGTTGGGATGGCCCATCAGGATCATTCAAAGTCCAGCTCCTGGCCCTGAACTGGAAAACCTTGACAATCACACCATGTGCCTCAGAGCACTGTCTTAATATGTCTTGAACTTTGTCAGGCTGGTGCTGCAACTACTTCCTTGGGGAGCTGTTCCAGTGCCCACCCAACCACCCTCTAGGTGAAGAAGCTTTTTCCAATATCCAACCTAAACCTCTCCCAACTCAGCGTCATGCCATTCCCTCAGATCATGTCACTGGTCATGAAAATTGAGAGACCAATGTCTGGCTCTCCTCTGCCCCTCACAAGGAAGGTGCAGACTGCTGTGAGGTCTGTCCTCAGTCTCCTGCAGGCTGAACAGACCAAGTGACCTCAGCCACTCCTCACACAGTTTCCCCTCAAGGCCCTTCACCATCTTTGTTGCCCTCCTCTGGACACTCTCTAACAGTTCCATGTCTTTCTCGTGTTGTGACACCCAAACTGCCCCCAGCACTGGAGCTGAGGCTGCCCCAGCTCAGAGCAGAGCAGGACAATCCCCTCCCTTGCCCAGCTGGCCATGCTGTGCCTGATGTCCCCCAGGACAGGGTTGGCCCCCCTGGCCACCAGGGCACTGCTGGATCATGTTCAACTTTCCATTAACCAGGACCACCAGGCCCAGCATCTCATTCCTCAGCCTGTCTGTGTATCCAGGGTTGCCCCATCCCAGGTGCAGAATCTGTCACTTTCCCTGGTTAAGCTTCATACAATTGGTGATTGCCCTTTACTTTGTTGAGGTCTGTCTCTCTTAAGGGCCTCACTGCCCTCAAGGGAGTCAACAGCTCCTCTCAATTTAAGGTTGCCAACAAACTTAGTATTCCTTCAAGTCCTGTATCTAAGTCATTTATCAAGGTGTTGAAGAGAACTGGGCCAAAGATGGAGATCTATGGAATCCCACTGATGACTGAACACCAGTCTGATGTCACCCCATTTCTGTCTTATCATTCTGTCTTTTGTGACCTGTCAATTGTTTTGTGTTTCTTTTAGAGACATACTTTTTTAGCTGAATTGTTATCTTTTCTAGTGTGTGCTGGCAAGTTTCCAAAGAAAATAGGTGCAAGTGCAGAGCAATTGCATCATCAGACATTGATACACCTGAATTGAAGGTGGAGTCAGGCAATTTAAGACCACATTACCTTAACTTTGTTCAGATATATCAACCCCTGGTGGATCAGGTGAGGATGACTGTCATGCCTGTCATGTCTGTCTCTGCTAACTAGCAGAGAGCTGAGCCCCTTACAGCAATACTGTCCCTCCTCTGACATCTGTTGGGGAAGGGAATTTGAAAGCTAGATGTGGGAAAGCTCATGGATTGAGAAAAAGAGAGTCTAACAGCTAAAGCAAAAGTTGCATGTGTAAGCAAAGCAAAATAGGGAATTCTTTCACTAGTTTCTGTAGGTACACAGGTGTTCAGCCATCCCAAAGAAAACAAAAGAACAAACCAAATTAAATGATTCCCCATATAAATACAAAAGGAGATTTATTTCTTGTGTGCACCATTAGTTTCAATGGGGGTTTGTAAAATACATCAGTTGGTTATTTCAGAGCAGCCATTCTCATAACAGGAAACCATAACAAATACCCAAAATTATTTCATGTGGGGAGTAAATGGCATTGCATTTCTCACAAACACCCACTAAAGCAGCAGTAATTTATTGTGCAGGCAGACATACTGAATCTTACTAGAGGCAGCTAACTTAGCTCTTTGTTACTGTTCTGCCTGTCATTATTATGAATTGGCATTTCTTGCTAGTATGTGATTTTTTTGTTTTTATAGGTGTGTGCATATATACTTCTGTTTGCTAGAGAGGTCCATGGTAATATTCCATTACTGAAATGGAAAATATGAATACTCTGATTTGAACGACTCTGTACAGCCTGTGTTGTATCAGCAAGGCCTTTGCATGTTAGGGCTTTCAGTCTAAACAGCATAGCACCCTATTCAGACTAAACACCATAGCAAGGCAAAGCTACCACATCCTTTTCAGGCTGACAGACTGCTTGTAAGGAGTGTCTGTCCCTCCACAGGCTGGGGAACACAGTGGAATTAGAGGCCCATCTGCCCCTGCGGGTTTATTATTTCACAGGGATCACAGAGATGTGGTGGGATAGTCCACATGACAGGATCATTGCCACGGATGAGTACAGGTTTTTGAGGGATTAGGAAGATGATGGCAAGGAGTTTGTTCAAACCCCTTCAGTGAGAGAGTGGCAGGAAAGAATGGAGGTCTGCCTTGGCAGCTGGGCAGCACATGGACAGTAAGCCAGCTGAGAACTTGTGATTGTAGGTTAGTGAGCACACCAGCTTATGAGCTGGGTTGTGATATGTGTCTGCTGCAGATCACCTAATCAGGAGGTGTAAGTAGATAAACACTTGCAAAAAGCCTCACAGTCACGATTTCTGGTTCTCAGGGAGGACTTCAGCCACCCTGGAAACTGCTGGAGAGACAGCCCAACAGGACACAAGCAGACCATGAAGTCCCTGGAATTGATGAAAGCTTTCTGACAGGTAATCAAACAGTGATGAAGGGACATCCTTTGCCTGTCAGCAGACAAGAAAGAACCCTGTGTGTCCTTCCACATCAACATCACTTTGATAATCATTGCTATTCTGCAGGATGTGCTAACTCCTATGGACATTCATGTCCAAACTGATGCCTGGAGAGGCTGGCCTGGAACAGAGGCTGGACAGAGTAAGAGGAATAAAGTAGGTATTTATTAAATGGCCTTTCCAAGTATCCACCTTGCCAGTACAAGAGCCTGGCCCGGGCTCTGCCCAAGACAAACACAAGATGGACACAAGATGGATGACTGTTCATGAGTCTTCATACTTTTATAAGTTTTGATCCATTTACATATTGGGGTTAGTTGTCCAATTGCAGCTTCAGGGTATGAAGTCCCATCCTCCCAGATTGCTCTCCTCAATTCGCTGTTTATACTTATTAAGCCTAAAGCTGCAATGGCGTCCTTGGTTCTCAAGCTGGAAAAGGATTGTTTTGTCTAACTACCCTATGAAGAGAATAATGCTTTAGTGTGTAACATTCAGAGTTACACGCTAAAGCAGTACAGAATGTAGAAAATATGAAAGCTAAAACTTGAGGCATCACTAGAACATGAAGGTTTAACCTGAGAATCCATTTCCTGTCATGGTGACTCTAAGTTCCACAGCACAAAATAATTTTCTTACAGTCTTTTCTTTACGCTTATATTTTCTTTCTGTCCACATCCTTTTACCCAGAGTGGATTTTTCTCATTACTGAAGGGGCAACATATGATACTGGCTTTTTAGGTAGCTGGAGTTCTCAACTGCCCATGATGAATTCACTGCTGAGATGATGACTTGTGTCATCTCAGATCTGACAGCAATGGAGTGAGATGTCACTTCTGTTGTTCCAGAGGTTAGCAGAAAAGAGAAATAGTTGTGCAGTAAGCCACTGGAATTTCTCTTCACTGAGCTTCATTAGGCTTGCTTTTTAATTACATAGTAACAGAGATTTAAAATGCTTTAGGCAAAGGATGAGTTTTCCTTTTAGTTAAAACCCAGTTATTGTAACCATTGTATTTTCTCCCAATTACCTGTGTGCTTAAACTCATCTCTATTTATTTTCTATTTAGGGACTGCCGCAGACATTACTGGAAAACAATTTCTACCCGACTTATTAACAGCCCACAAGATTCTCAATCATTCACAAGCCAGCTCACACAATTGGATTGTCATAATGGAAAGTAGATTTCTGTCTCACATTGCTTGTATAATCAAAGGTACAATTGATTATTCCAATTTCCTTTATAATGCTCTGCTGTATGTTAAGTGAAACAGATACAAAGTATGCAGAATGACTGTTTATTTTTCTTTATTAGAAATCTTGGATTGCCAGCTATTTACATGCTGTTCTTTACTGCTTATCTGAGTTTAAAGGCTACATATCTGTCTTCTACTGTATCGTGCATTGTAAACTGAATAACGTATCAGGTTTGTCCCCTGTGCCTCATTAAAATGAGAATACTGAATTAAAATTCTCAGTAAAGATGTCATTTGGCTTTGCTAGTATGCTTCATATAATTCCTGTTGGGCCCTGTGTGGAAGTAAAAACTACACTCTCTGACATCTCCAGCCTGCCAACACACCTGCTGTTTGGGGCACCATCCTGCCATCCTATTTAGGATTTCTGTTCTGCATAATAAAATATATAAAAATATTACCAAAAACTTTAATTCCTTTGGGAACTGGATGTGCTTATTCTCTGAAGCTGTTTGGAGGAGGTAGATTTGTCAGCATGTCTATTTTGTTCAGTGTTTGATGAAATGTGTATTTAGAAGGAAAACTAAAGTGTTCCTCACCCACTTTGTCTGGGTTCTGTCCTGTGGTGAGGGGGACTGATGTAGATGGCAGTACTGAGGCATTGTCCAGGTTTGGAAAAGGCCTATGGAAGGTTTGCATTATTTCAGCATGTTTTATGGAAAGATGGATTCAGGTTGCTGGTGCCTGATGTCAGTGCCACATATAAAGCTTTGAGAAGCTGTTGGCTGGCTGCACACAAGGCTTTGCCCAGGGACCTCTGCAGTTCCAAGGCTATTCGTCTACATCATCTCCCTTCAGCACAGGCAAAGCTAGTAATAATGAGGCTGAAGTACAGTAATAAAGAGGATTTCTTTCCTCAGCACTTTGCAAGTGCCTGCATTTCTCTTGGTAGATAATGATGTGATTTCCAAGCATGTGCCCAGGCATAATTTTGCACTTACTTCTTTTGATATAATGATTGGTTTTGGCTAATGTGCATTAGGCTGGAGACAACAATAGCATTACTTAATTTATTACTTCTTAATTTAAGCTTGTGATGAGTCTCTTGCTTGGAAAAAAAACCCTCTTTGGAATCTCTGGGGGTCATACTACCAGCCTCTGGAACATACAAAATCCAGTCCCTTTTTGTCTCCCTCAGATGCCGTTCTGCATGGGATCCTGCAAGTCATCCCCTGGGATTCATAGTCCCCAGTAGTGAGGGAGTGGAGTACTCCGCCTTTGGCATTTATGTGACTCCAGCTTAGTGGCTCCCAGTTTCCAGTGGGCAAAAAATCAAAACAGCAGCAGGAAAAAATGCTTCTTCTTGGCCTGGATTTTTATTGCCCTCTCTGAGGGGTAGTGGTATGTAACTTTAAGAAACAGGGAGTAATGTTGTTTTATAGAAGACCTTTAGGAGCCCATTAGTCATTTGCATGACAGGATAAAAAAGTTCTTTGTCACTTGGGTGGGGAAGGGTCTCTCACTGGTTTCAGAAACAGAAAATTTTCCATTCATTGAAATGTTATATTTCTATTATTGCTTGGGTTTGCTTCATTTATTTGCTTTGGAACATTTTTCTTCTGGGACAGTTAATGAATATGAAAGAGA
>VWYI01004469.1:91288-136029 GCA_013399455.1 Anthoscopus minutus | reverse complement strand
GCACTGCCTCTCCTCCACTTTTTTCCCGTGTCGGGTGAGATGGGGTCCCTGTTCTGTTCTGTTCTGTAATACTGTAGTTATTGTTGTTGGTTTACCTTAATATATATATATATATTAGTAAAGAACTGTTAATCCTATTCCCATATCTCTGCCTGAGAGCTCCATGTTTTCAAAATATAATAATTTGGAGGGAAAGGGTGGGGGCTTACATTTTCTTTTTTCTTCATTTCAGGGGAGGTTCCTGCCTTCCTTGACAGATACCTCTCTTACAAACCGAGATAAAGATTCACTGTGTTATTGCTTGGTGTCTTGCTGCAGATATTGTTTAGCCAAAACTTAATTGACTGGTAAGTGTCTTTTTCAGTGCAGAGAACTGAATTTTAATTTCTGATTTATCAGCTGCAGTTTTTTTGCTCTTGTCTCAGCAACCATATTTCTTCAATACAAAGTATGGATTCAGATATCTTTTGAGCATTGTCTCCTCTGGTTTCCCCAAGACAGCAGAACCACTTATTTCCCTTCACAAGGTAACTGAGTTCCATTTATTAATGGAACTTACTAAAACCATTATTAAATGGCTTTATAATCAACTTGAAATAATGTAGAAGTCATCTGTAAATAATTGTAAAGTGTGGAAACAATATCATTTATTAGCAATGCTCGGAAATAAAATAAATAGCTCCACAGGGCTTTTCCAATATTTGTGGAGTGGCGCACCTCCAAAGCACACTCAGAGAGGACAGGGTGCTTTTGGAAAGCTTATTTGCATGCACCCAGGCATGCAGGCACATACACACACACATGGACTGCAGGTACAAAGCTATTCTATTTTGTTGGCTGGGAAGAAGTCAAGTGTTGGAGGATACTAGTCAGTGCTGCCTGCTGCCAGGCTGAATAGGGTTGCTCTGGTTTTCTGTTCTAGGGGTGCACCACAACTAAGAGCAGTCCTGTCATACCCTCTGCTCCCCTGCCACTCCCCTGCAGGGCAAGAATGAGCAGGACCGGCATCTCCAGTGGAGGACAATGCACAGAAAGGTGCCAGCAATGCATTGGGGGTTGTGCTGGCCTCCAGGAGGGGAGAGTGACAGCTGGTAGGAACTCATGCTTCAGGCCAAAACTGGTTGGGGAGAACTTTAATCAAAGGATAATATTCACAAAAATTCAGAAAGCTGGGTATAATACCTAGCAGAGCCATCTCTACATTTCAAAGCACAGTGCTTACTGATGACAATCTCCATACATAAATCTGGTGTGCCCTACTTGCCTCTCAGTTAAGCACATTAGACCTTCATGAGAAAGGTTGCTGTTGTAACCAGCTAGGTACTCATTTTCTCTCTGTTCCCCTTAGCACAAGTAATGAGCATGCTGTGAGGCTCTGAAATGGGTAGACAAAAGATAACAGCACTTCCATATGATTCATATGGCGCATAAATATTTAGCATTTGATTTATGCTGTGTTGATGCTATTCATCAATTCATCAATTGCCTTATTAAGACCTAGAAACTTTGAGAGAACTCTGTAGATGGGAGAAAGGAAAGTCATCCCTCTGATGCTAGAAATATGGAAAAGTCAGAGGTCTATGTATTGTGGGCAGAGGGAACTGCTCTGTTGTGTCTGATCGCTGTGGAAACTGCTGCTCTGCTTTTGGGTTCACAGCCCCAGGGAACAGCAAGGATCTGCTCCTTTCAATAGGCAGATAGAGCTGTATTAAACCCCACCACATAAAACTGGGTAGATGAGGAGTTGTGCTTCATTTTCCTCCCCCGTCCCCAATTTAGAGACAACATAGCTGTGAGGACATTGATGTGCTAGTGAAGGCAAGGGTGAGCTCAGTTGTGCATCATTTGCCAAATGCATGAGAGTGTGTGTGCACATGGGGCTGAGTCAGGGCAAGGGCATCTTCTGCCAGGTCCTGAGGGAGCAGAGGGGAGAGACCAGCAAGAGTGCAGCCCCAGAAACTTTGTGCTGGTTTTGTAGTCAGTAGCCACTGCACCAATCATCTCTGCATATTTTAAAAATGACAGGCAGTTTGGGCATCTGCTTATATCAATATTCTGTAAATACAAGGATAAATTGGTAGCCCAAAACAGTGAGAAAGCTTTGCATAGGTTCTGTTTTGAATGCTATTTATTACACAGCATGATATACACAGCACTCTTATTCATGTCAGTGGGAGTTTTATGCAAACATGGAAAGCAGAATGTGGCTCAAAATTGTAACTTGATTTGCTGTAGACAGGCCTTTCTGCATGCAAAGCTGTGAAGGCAAGTTCTTCTCTTCACACAAAAAAGGTGCAAACCCAGTGTAATACAGAGTCTGTGGTAAAGTGCAGAAAGGTCCTACTGCCTGGTGTGGTTTTACACCAAGTTTTCCATCACCAGGGATGAAGAGAAAGAGAGAAGGGAGCAATCCTGGGAAATATGCATAGATAAAATGTTTCCCTACAGCATTTGGTTATATTCAAATTTGCAATTGATTGTTTTTAAGGAGTAAGTGTACCTCTAGAGATGGGACATTATTATGGGGAGCTGGTAAAGTCTCTGCAGATAACAATGTACTTAGATTGCTGGAAAAAAAGAAATTTATATCATCCTAGCATCATCTAACCTTAAATGACTGACCTTAATAATCATAGGTTTATGAATGCACAGATTTACTAATTGGATAGAAATTTTGGTTTATTTTTAGAAAATGTATAGAAAAGACATGCCTTCCAGACAACATGGAGGTTTAAAAAGTAAATATATATTTTTTTTTTTCCTGATACTTATCCAAGTTTTTCTTGCCCTAGGAGTTAGAAATGTTATTATTTATACTGGCCTTAGCACTCTTACTTTTGTGTGGTGATGTAGTGACATTGAAATTTTAAATTTCAGGGAAGTGTATACCTTAAGTATACCTTAAAGTCACCAAATTCTATTATGTATTGAAACAAGTGGCCATAGGGTTTGTGTAATTTGGAGTTCACAGATGAAGAAACACTGCCCATGGGAAAATCCAGATGCTTTGACAATAGAGCATTATTACCATGTAGCATTACAGCACTGATAAAGATCTGCCACTGAAGGCTTGGACATATTTATCACCCAGAACTCCTTCTGTGATTGTTACCACCACAAATAAACTCCTGCAGAGCACATAAGCTTTTCACAGAACAGACTTTTTCCCCCTTATTTTTTTGCTTAGAATAAAGATGATCTCCCTTCACAAGCAAGATTTACCCAAGACCATTTTGAAGAAAATGTAGGGGAAGGAATCCCTAAAAAATTGTATATCAAAAGCTTAATTAACATGCTTAGGCTGTAAATGCAGATATGTACTACAAGGAAAAAAATAGTCTCCTATGTTGAGTCTGTTTCATATTCAGTTTGGAAATTCTAAACTAAGACAAAGTTTTCAAGATATTTCAAAATATGCTTGAAAGATTCAGTCTTAGAGCTCTGTGATCTTTAGCTCTCACCACTACTGATGGCAGAGTGCCCTATGTATCACTACAGAAAGCCGTGTACCCTGCATATCTGCTGCTGAGGACATCACCTATTCAAGGTGTCACAGTACATTATGACTGAGAAAACCCTTCTAAACACAGCAAACTGCCTCCTAGAATTGCACTCTCTAACATTCCTTATGTTTCATACATGGGCCCACTGGCTGGACTGCAGCTTTGCAGGAGAGGACCTGGGGCAGCTGATGGATTCCTAGTTCAACAGTAGTGGGTTCCTGTGGCAGAGGGATGGCAGTATCCTGGGCTGCCCTGGGAGGAGCATTGCCATAAGGCTGGGGGAAGTGAACCTTCCTCCCTTCAGTGCCGGTGAGACCACAGCTGGAGTTGTGTGTCTAGGTCTGGGCTCTGCAGTGTAATAGGATGAGTGTGGAGTCACTCATAGGACAGTGATAGAGTCACCAAAGATGATCAAGCTGAGGGCCATAAAGATGATTTAGGGTCTGGAGAAAGAGCTGAAAAAGCTGTGACAGTTCAGTCCAGAGAAGAGGAGGTTCAGAGGGAGTTCTCATCAGCATATACAAATATGTGAGGGGAGGGTGTAAAGAATATGGAACTGGGCTATTTCTAGTGGTGTCTAGTTACAAGACCATGAGCAATGGTCACAAACTGGAGCACAGGAGGTTTTCTCTGAATATCAGGAAATACTTCTTTGTTGTGCAGTTGACTGAGCGCTGGCACAGGTTGCCCAGAGAGGTGGTAGAATCTCTGTCCTTGGAGATATGCAAAAGCCAACTGGATGTGGTCCTAGGAAACTAGCTCTAGATGACCCTGCTTGAAAAGGGGGATTGGACAAGAGGATCTCCCGAGGTCCTTTCAACCTCACCCATATGGTGATTCTGTGATACTACTAAACATGCTAAGCAGCAAATCAAGCCTACTTACTAGAGGTGTCCTTTCCACACACATCCCTTCCTCAGGTCTATCCAGAAAAATCTGGGCAACCAAAAGCAACTTGTCTGTCAAATATGCTACCTTGCAATCAAAGCATTGCCCTGATTTTAACCTTTAAATAAGTACTGACCAAGCAGTCTATAATTTATAAACTTCCAGAGCAATTAGAAAGATTTTGGGCTTTCATACTGTAAAGAGTGTATGTGCAGGCTACAAGGACACCTATCGTAACACCATTGATGGTGTCAGCTTTAATCACAGAGATGTCTTTTATTATAGTAGAATATAGGGGGAAAGTTAGTGTGTAGGCTTATCCATTTTTAAAAATGTCTACTGCTTGCTTTTTAAAAACCTTTACTTTCCATTTCAGAATCTCGACTTGAAAAAAAGTCCTAATTTAAAATGTCAGGATTTTTTTTCTGTATTTGATTTAGTTTTGCTAATTCGTCTTCATTTTCTGACCAGAAATAACTAATTTAACTAGTACTGCTATTTATTTTAGTAACTGATTTAGAACTGGTACAACCTGGTGGGGCTGCTTGTGCCAACGGCATGACGGTTACGTCTGCAGCAGAAAACCTGGCATCATTGCTTGTCCTGAGGAGTAAGAAATCTATAGCTTTTCTATTTGGAAATCATAGCTTTTCTAACCCCCACCCACAAGTCCAGCCTCGTGCACATGTTAAATCCTATCCATTTGAGATATGACCTGGATGTGTGCCAGTCCTGCCCCTACAGCACCATGTGTACCAGCAGTTCTGACCTGCAGAAGAATTTTCTGGGGAAGCGTTGAGTGGCTGCTGAGAAGAGAGAAATGGAGAAACCACAATGGCATGAGCATCCCAGGGATTGGGAAAAAGGGTCATGAACAGAGCACTGTGAAGAGGGGAAGCTCCCTCTGTGCACCAACCAAGATTTCACCTTTGTATGCATGTGTCCTATAAGTGATATTTGGTGCACGTAGCATTCCTCATTGAAATCCCTCACTGAGGCAAGTCATTGCCAAAAAGACCGGCCCCCCCCCACCCCCCAGGAGACTTCAGTCCTTCCTCACATCATATATTAGCACCTCAGATCTCCTGCATTACTGCTCAGACTAAATGTGCATTTAAAAAGAAAGGAAAAAAAACCCCACACATTGCAATCTTCCTGTGAAAAAGAATCACAAACATGAGGATAGCACCCCAGTCCCGGCTGTTGGGAAACAGTCTCTGTTTGGGGGGGTTTGCTAACTCGTCCTCTCCTTGCTGGCCGAGCCACCTCAGTGCACAGGCAGTGTAGTGTGTGGAGCCCACGGAGGAGCACAGCCCTTCTCCTGGGGTCGCCACTAAAATAAACATCTCGTTAAATAACTGCAGCAGTGGAGATTATGGAGTGCTTGGTGACCCTCATAATTTCTCATTTCTTCCCTCAGATGGAGTGGTCAACAAGTTGTGCTTATGGTGGTAGTCTGAAAAATATAGGAGCTCTTGGATGATCTCTGCAAGATGTGCTTTCACTTATCCATGTGCATCTCTTTGTTTCTGAATTTAAAATGTGGTACATCTGAGTGAAGAAAACTAGGTTTCTATGCAGGCAGCCTCTTTTCCAGCTCAGAAGTAAAAGGTGTCAAAATATGCTTTTTGAACAAACCTGCTTAGAGGCAGAAGGCTTTCTTTATTGATCAGAAAAGCTCAGAGTGACCAAACTGAAGTAAAAATCCCAGAATGGTGTGGAGGAGGGTATCATTATTTTCTGCAGATGGCATGTCTGAGCAGCATTTGGCTTTGGTTCCTGGACTAATGCAGCATGTTCTTGCTGCCGGTAAATCCAGTCTACTAAAGATGTGGGTGCTGCATGGGTGGGTGCCTAAAGGCTCCCCATTGCACCCCTGTCTCACTTGTGGTCTTTGGTCCCTTTCTCCATCTTCAAGTCTACAAGTGTCAAAGTTAATAGAAAAAACATCCAAGAGGCAAGTTGAAGAAAATCTGAAAGATTTTCTGTGGGAATGCTGAGCAGGAATCCCAGAAGTGAACAAAAGGGTTGTTAATCTGAGCACCTATGTCACTTAGGCACAGTAAAAAACTTAATCTGCAGTTATCTGCAGCTTTCCTGATCAAGGGATGGTCCCAGGCAATGCAGTTGCTAGCTGAAATTTTTTTTTTGAGGGATTTATATGCCTTCCTCTCTTGAGGATTTCCCACTGCAAATATCTAGAGGTGTCTGTAGCCCAGGACATGTGAACAGAAAGAACTCTGCATATTTTGTGGTTTTGTTGAGTGGTAGTGCAGCCCAGGTAAGAGTGCCTCTGATTTCCAGCTCTGGTGCTTCTTTCTTGGAGAAACCACTAACCTTCACAGACCCATGTTTTTTTGGTCTGCACTCTGACAATGGTGGCATGTACTTGCTGTCCTCTATAAAAAGACCCCAGCAGAGTTGGGTAAAGTTTCAAAATGAGAAAACTTTTTCATCATCTTGGAGCTGCACAAAGAGGAGCAGAGAGTTTGTGGGTGCTGAAAAGGCTCATATGTCTGTCACAGTTTGCTTTTCTCCCCAGACAGCAGCTATGGAGTTCTGGAAGCTCAAATGACTCAGAAGGGGAAGGGGAATCTGTGAAGTCAATGCTACCAAACCCAGCAACTAAGTGGTGAGGGAGAGACTTCCTCACTTTTGTGTCTGTGTGTAGGACAAAACATTCCTGGTGCCAGCCTGGAGCCAAGTAACCCACAGCAAGCTGTTCAGTGGGCAGTGCCAGCGACAAGTGAGCTGAAGTACTGCAGCCAGGTAAACAGCCACGCACGCTTCTCCACAGACCCAGACTGCTCATTTGGTTCCTGTCTAGACGGCAATGCCCCGGCACCTCCTGCCCTGTGCCTTCCTGTCCTTCTTGCACACATTTGCTTGTGGGCTTCCCCATTGCACGGGACTGCAGTTCCGCTCATTTCTTGCCTGCTGCCCAGGCTTCATTTGCCCCAAAGGACAGCAGCGCAAACATCAGCTGGAGCGAGGAACTCGAGGAACTCAGGAGAGAAAATGAGCAGTTTCTCCAGACGCCCCTTAAAGATGGTTTTAGCAATTTTTATGTGCCGCCTGGGGAAATGCAAGTTAGCTGTTATCTTGGCAAGGGAAACTTTTATGGACTGTTCACGCCCCTTGGGCACGACCCTGGCCCCGTGTCTAAGCTCTCTCACACATGTGGGAAGCAGAAATGCTATAGCAGGCAGCACAGTCACACACGCCGAAGTGAGATGAGAACCAGACTCTCCTTTTTAGTAGCCTCTAAATGCTGCTGTATCCAAATGAACCATTTCATTGGATGGGTGTGCAGAACAAATCTGGGTGGCAAACATACAAGATTAAGTAAGGCAGAGGTCCAGCTGTCACAGGGAAGAAATGATGTATTGATGTGGGCATCAGCCGCCCCAAATATCCACTGACAGTGTTCTAGGTCAGTGTCTTTTGGAAGGGAGCTCCTGCCCCCTTACGCCCCCCCCCTCCACCCTCCCACCCCCCCGCTCAGCAGTTTCCATTTCATTTTTTGAATTATTAAAAGTTCAAATGTTGGAATGCTGGATAGCCTGAATTCATTTGTCAGATCACGAAGTACTCATAACATTTCTCAGCCTTAATAACACATCTGCTCTTAAAATGTGGTCTCTTGATAATAGCTGGCTGAAAGTGTCTGAATTTAGGGATTATTTGAGACAACAGATTTCCTTCTATTTGGAATTGAATGAGGCATCTGCTCCCTCACCGTCAGCTTTGTGGGATATTCTCAAGGCAATCATAAAAGGGCAGATCATTTTGTACATTATGAGAAGGAAAAAAGACCTCTGTTGGCAATTACGAGACTTGGAAGGGTGAATTAGAAACCCGCAAAGGTACCACTTCATGCCTAAAAATTATAGCTACTCCATCCATTCTCTCCTCTGTCTAGGGTGGGGCACAAATTTATTTGATGAGTGGAGAGGGAGGAGACAAATCTCTCGTCAAAAGCAATGTTGGCAAAAGGGAAAGAGAAAGAAAATTAATCAGGAAAGGATATGCACACTCCATCTTGGATAACTGACCCAACAACATATTAGACAGATTAGAACTCAGGATGGAGAGCAAGGCATGGATCCCTTGGAGGATTAAATGAAATTTTGCCAATATTTATGCCAGTCTGGTACATGGAAAAACCAGGACAAAAAAATGAATGCTTGCAAATTATTTAACACATATTCATCGTCAGAATCTTCTCCCACATATAAGCGGAAGATGATTAATAAAGAAGTGAAAACAAAAGCAACTGGATCTGAGAGAAGGCACTGCTTTGCACTTTGCAGGTATATAATTCATTTCTGGGTGTGACACATGACAGTGCCCAGATTATGCCATTTACTATGGTAGGAAAGGATGGGTTCTCTGGATCACCTGTCCTGGCCAGCATACAGGTGAAGGCAAACAGATAAATATATGCATAAATACACACAATTGCATACATGTAGATCTGCATGCATCCCTATGCATGCAGGGATATATGTATATACTCACATGCCTGCACACATCTATACATATAGATGTATAGATAAGTATATTTAGCTTTTTAGTCAAGTGACGCAAACTGCTGCAGCTGGAAATAACACTGTCTGCTCATGAAAAGACAGGCGTGTACTTAGACTTATTTATGTGGTAGAAAATGTGTTTGAGGGATGTGAGCTGCCTCAAAGCCTTTGTCAGAGGAGAGGGAAGTAACCTGTGAGACACCTTGGATGCATTTAATCTGTGAATAATTATTTACTGTAAGACAGATCCCAACATGAAATACATGGAGGATGACCTCCTGCTGCAGGATGGGATTCTGGCAGGTGGGAATGTGTGCCCTATGGCCTCACTGTGACGCACAGGAGTCCCTAGTGTGTGGTAAAGAAGACTTTTCTGGTTGGTAGGAGGTGAGCTGCTCTGTTAAAGCTGAGATGAGCAGAAGAAGGCACCTGACTCTGGACACTGGCTTGCAGGCATATTTATGAAAATAATGTAGACTGAGTTTAGAAAGGCCACTGAACCTTAAGGGAGTTGTTAATGATTTTGTGTTTTCTAATACCTGTCTAGAGCCCAAAGACTGACTTAGGAGCCTTGTGTGAAGGTCCTTTTCTGAAAATTATGACCAGTCATTTTGAATGACTGAAACCATAGAATAAAAGTCTAGGACCTCACAGCTCTTCAGCTCTGCTTCAGCTTCGCACCAGTGCCATGGGCATTGCAAGTGCCTCTGTAAAATGGGGTGAGGTAAAGGATGGACTGTGCTTTCCCACCACAGGGAGTGTTGGGTACTTGGGCACAACGCAATGTACATGGGACCGCACCAGAGAGGGAGCGGCAGTGGCTGAGCTTTATGCCCTGGGCAAATGGTGTTGCTGTTGGACCAGGGCAGGTTTTCGGCTCACAGGTGTCTCGGGGAGAAGGAGCAAATGCAAATGCTCTGCATAATGCATCGTATACCCACAGGTCAGTGAGCATTGCACATCCTGCTCTACGGCTGTACTGCAAACTAGGAGTCTGCTCTTGTTCTCAGCCCAAGAGACTTGCTCTTTAGCGAAAGCTGCGGAGGCTTATGCTGAGAAGGTTTGTGGTGCAATCCCCGGCCCTGGCGGGGGTGCTTGGCAGCACCGACACCACCCTGAGCCGCTCTGAGCGCTCTGCAGCTGCAGGCGGGAGCCCGGCCAGGGGGCCGGCGATGGATCCCTGTGCAGGGCTCCCACCGGAGCTGGGCTTTCACACGCTAATCCTCGGGGTGAGGGCAGGGTCTGTAGCTCCAGGGTTTTCATTCGGGGATGGCTTGTTTTCAAAGGCAGCTTTTTAGCACTTTGATTGAGGCTCACATCAATTCTTCATGTCTTATATTAGATTCTGCCATTTATGTTAGGAGAGGTGTTTGAAGTTTCTGATATTCCCCTCGGCCACCTTTAAATCTAATTTTTAATATCTTAGCCACTCTAATGAAGTTCGCAGTAGTTTACATTGTTATTAAACATCTGTTTGGGGAATATAGCTTTAATCCTCATTATATACCAAATATAGGTATCGAATATTCATTGTGTAATTGCAATTAAAAAATACAACCCCCAAAGGATCTTTTATATTAATTTAAATTATCCTGCACTTATATTATGGTTTGAAATAACCTATACTGCTACAAAGCCTTTATTGAAGACATTTCAATGTCTGTAGTTCTACTTAAAACTCCTCTTTTTTTTCAGTTAAATCCTGTTCTATGACGCTGTAGTGGTTTAGATATAGATTTACAGCAGTATTATATTTGAATCTTTTTTCATCTTCTTTGTATTTTAAAGAAACTGGTGAAATCACTAATTTTGCATTCAGTGTTAGCAAAAGTAGAGTAATTAATCCAGGCAGTTTTTTCATGCATTTGACAAAGCTTCGTGTCATGTGAGCTGTTTTCTCTTTATAAGCAGAGACATATTCTTTACTCCTTGCAAGTATCAAGAAGGTCATCAAGATAAATCCCTAAATAACACATTGAAGGACTTTAAAATACAAAACTTACCGTTTACAGCTTAAACACAAAAAAACCAATTTATAATCTGCTGCATATAGATAGCATGGTTTGGGACACATTTGCAGTGGATTTCAATAAAGTAAACTGCTAGCAATTTACAAGTTTATTCATTTAAGCTAATGTTTGTACCAACTTATCTTTAATGTAACTCCCTTGATTCTTACACTGAACACCCTTTACAAGAAAAAAAAAGGGCTTTTGAAGTCTTTAGATGACAAATGTTACATTTACAGATGACGATCTCTGTATTTGAAAGCTGCATTAACTGGCAACATCTCCAAGGGGAAATATTCAGGTATTCAGGAAATATTCAAGCTTACTGCTATGTAGCAGCTCAGTTACAAAGAAGGAACTCCAGCCTTGGCCTCTCAGAGCCACTGCTTGGAGCAGACACAGCAAGACCTATCACTGGCTTGCAATCTGCATAGATATGATTGGATATTTTTATTTAAACACTGTGGAAAAAAGCCTAAAAGGTCACATTTTTGCCTACCACACAGCCCTTTTTTGTTTTTACAGCTATAATAGGTATTAAATGGAGAACAAGTCAGGCAAAATAGAATTAGCATTAAAACAAATTCTGAAATCCAGAGAAATCAGGTGGAAATTTGTATATTTCTGATGCCCACATTCACTTTTTTTGAACTGACAAACCCAAGTGAGAGGGCCAGGGGAAAGTTTCATATTTGCTTCTGTTCCTGCTATAAGCGTGATCCCCAAGTGTGAAGGATGGGAAAGGGGACAGGAATGGGAAGATTTGGCACAGTGGAGGAACTGATGTGTTCCTCACTCTTTCTGTGTAATAGCCTGCTGCATATGGTCACCCAGGAGGGGAAGGTGTCCCAGCAGTGTCTCCAGAGAGCACAAGCACTCAGGATGCTTAGATGTTGTGAGCTAATGGCATTTGGAGGCGAAGTACTCTTCCTGAGAAGATATAACAGGGGGTTCTTTGGAGTGGCAGCTGCTACCAAAACCATAGTGGGAGTATTTGAACAACAGTTGGAGAGTCTTTCTTCTGTTGCAGTTGAAGGCAGGAGGAGAAGGAAGGAAAGTTAAAAGGAGTTCTGACATGAAAGCCATGTCCATGACTCCTTGTTCCCTATAAAGACTGATGGCAGCGGTCCAGCTAAAAAGGAGTTTGAAGTCTCCTGTGACTCCCAGTGCCATCTGTGATTGCTCCTCAGGTTTATAGCTCTGAACTTTCTGGACATCATCTGTGTTAGTCTTGTGGTTGAACCTGTCGTAGCACATGGACAGCAGGGACTCCACTCCAATGCTTCATGTCTGGGAAGTCTTATTGCCCTTCCTGTTTAATCTCCTCTCTTTCTCCTGTGTGCAGCCTGTGCATCACCTGTCCTTAACATACAGCTTAATTCCCCGGCTACCCACATGACAGCTGGGACTGACAGGGGATTCCTCCTTTTCCTGGAGTCTTGGTAAGCAAAGCCAGGTGGTGCAGGGGAGTGAAACCCAGCTATTGCAGGTAGGGCGAGGGCTACCAAGCTCCCCACCTATGTGGTGATTCTTATCAAGATTACCAGGTAGGAAAGACATCAGTTCAGTGCTGGATGCTCTTGGCCCATTGCATTGCTACCAGAGGATTTGAGACAGCTTGCAGGTACAAGCTTGCCTCTAATTGAGGAAGGGGAGGAAGTTGTTTGCCTCTCTACTCTTCATGTGGATCAAGACTGTAAGTGGCAATTCACACATCACTGTGGTTGTCTGCAATGGGATGAGTCAAAGCTTCCACAGCCCTGACTTAAGATGGAACCATGGTGGTTCTGGTGCCAATGACCCCATATGACTAGCAATTTAATGTTAAGGTTGTGCCTGGGTGTCCTCTTGAGAAGACACAGGCTGGTTTCTGCAGGAGTTAGTCCATAGGTAGAGCTGGGTTTATGGTGACAGTCCTGGGGAGCTCAGGGGTTGAGAATGTTCTATAATTGCCAAACTTGGCACCACTTCCTTAGGGGCTGGGTCTCAGCTTTTAAGTAATGAGTGCTGCAGGTTCACTGTCCAAAATTGTACCCACATTTCTTTTACCTGCAGTTATCTTATCTCCATCCCCATCACTGATTCCATGCACAGACAAGCATTGTTAGTACTGTAAGAATTAATCACATACTGTTTGAAAAAAAATTGACATTTGCATTTCAAAACTCTTACCAATTCTAAACATTTATTCTACAAAACTTGGAAAGATTGTAGTTCTGTTTCAAATTATTCCAGCACCGTGGGCATTGCCACAGAATGTAAAATTGCAGAACATATGAGACTGAAACCTGACACCCGTTCTTCCCTGTTGTGAAGTGTCGTTGATGAAAAATACACTCTTTTGAAGAAAAAAAATTATGTAGGAGCATGACCTATTCCCAAAGCAGCTAGCCAAATTCACTCATGCTTCATGAGACAGCTGCATATGTAAATAGAGTAGGGGACACTTCTCCAAATACAATCAAATTGGTTTAAAACAGTAAGAAAACATGAAATATCTCCTACAGAATAATCTCCTGATGCTACTGTGAGGAAGTTCAAAGTGTTAGCAGAGAAAAGAAAGGGCATGATACTGTTTGAAAGTGTATCGCTTCTGTAATCAAAACAACACAGAATCTAGTGAAATCACTTTTTATTGCTATTAAAATTCTTCTCCCTTTAAACATTTTCCAGCTAGACATTTTTAAGTTTTGTACTCAAAGAGATGACTTTTGCATGTAATGAATAATCTACTCAGACATTTCAGTACTTTAAAATGATCTAGAAAAGATCGTGAGACATAGGTTGAAAGGAGCATTTATACGGAGATAACAGGAGTGAAACTGGAAGTGAATATAAATACAATTGTATTAAATATAAGTATAAATATGAATACACAATACATGTAATTAAAAAAACCCCACATCTGTGTATTTGCACATATACGTGTGTATATTTTACTGCACACGCATACACACACTGATGTATCTATGCAACACTTTCATTTGAAGACTCCAAAATGCTTCAGAAAGCTGAGCACTGTACTTAGATGCTCTCTTTTTACAGATGGGGATGTTAAAGAGCATAGAGGTTACATGTGCAAAACACATTGCTTTCTTGGATGTAATAACCAGTATATAAGTTCCCAGTTAGCAGAGGAACTGCCTCTGCCACCTTCAGCAAACCACCTGTTGCATTTGAATGGAGAATTAGCGATTTTGGTCCAAGTATTTAATCTTCCCATTCCAGCTGCTAGTTTTCACTCTACCTAAAGAAAGCAAAAGCCACAAAGAAGTTTTGACATGTTTCAAACAGAGTAGCCCATCCTTTAAAAAAACAAGCCTAACTTTACATAGTACACACCATTAATTTCCCAGATCTGGGCCTAAGTCCCGCTTCTCACCCATGCAGCAGCATTTAATTCCCTAAACCTCTTATTTTTCTATAAATAAGTAGGAGTGTTATTTGAGTAAGGAATGAGCAAGAGTAGTAGGCTTTAGCCTTTGAGTTACAGAGATTATATAGTTTACACTCACAATATGTTGTATTATTTGAAACAGGGAAATAATATTTTTCAGTGAAAATTAAATTTAAAACATATGTCAACGATCATCCACATCTTTCACAAAACATTGCATGTTCCTGAAGGCCCTTATTTCAAAAAGGTTGGACAATTTTAGTTTGATTCCCTGAAATGTTCATTTACTCTTCTTTTTCTGATTTGTTTTGCCTCTTGCTCTCTTTTATCAAAACACCTAGAGAGATAAAAATTACCTGTCCCACGTAGATGGCCAGTTCTGAAGCACACATGTAGCAAGAAGCCCTCCAAAATCCCACGGCTGCAGAGGTGGCATCCTCTCCCACCCAAGCTTTTATACTGATCTGCTCAGTCGTCCACCGAGGAGTCCAACTTTAAGACATAAGTTTGCGCATTCTCTGCCAGCAGTGTCTGGGGAACAGCAATAAAGGAGAATCTCTCCATTACCCATATGGGCTGCCTTTACTGTAGAACATGAAACCCTGGCAGACCCCCCATCTCCTTACTCTTTCCTCTTTCACACCAAAAATGTTCTTGGAGAAATTTAATTTTAACTGTTTCTTCATCACATTGTAAAGTAAACACTGCTACAGATTTCTGTGCTGGATGATCTACTGCTCACAGCAGCCCAGCTTCACTTCCTTCCCATTTGGGAAGGCTGGAGCAGAGCAGAGGTGCATGCTAAGGTTTGTGGTGGACCTCAAGGTCTGCTGAGGGCCAAACTAAAGTCTCAGTTCCCCTGAGCCTGACCTCTATAGCCCTCGACCCTGTTCCTCTCTCAGGTGTTTGCTTCTAGGGGCTTCAATTGGGCAACTCACCCTATGGGCTCCTATTAACCCCAGTCCTCCACCACTTCTTCTTCACTGCTGCCCATTCTTGCTTTCCAGAGCTCCTTCTCCCAGTCAGTTCTGCTTTCTTCTGTCTCCCAGCCCACCTCTCTTGAGTCATGTTCACATCTGGGATAAACATGATTGGAGCTTTGGGAATAAAGAACAGCTAGAGGTGCTTGCCCTATGGGTAAGTGGGAAAAAAATCTTCCAGTGGCTGGGTAGTAGTGAGGTTGGAGGAAGCAGAAAAGAGGTATGAACTTCACCTCAAATCTGATGGCAATGAGAAGCACCTTGATACTAGAGATCATGGGTCATGCTGTGGCAAGATTAAGGTTTTAATAATGCTCACTGTCAGTATTTAAGGTGATGGATCTACAACAAATGCATGCTCACTGTCAGTATTTAAGGTGGTGGATCTACAACAAATGCTGGATTAACTCCAAATATTTCTGTAAAATACTTTTGGTTTCATCTCCTTTATAGTAGTTACACTGGGATTTTGCTAAATAGTATGCTCCTCAGTAGTATCTGATTCAGAGCCAGATTTATAGACATTTAGGTGCTCCTTGCCATTGATTAAGGAAGTAAAAGCCTAAATTAGTTTAAAAATCTGCCCTTGAGAGCTGCCATGTGTGTCTGGGCACCCGGAGCACTTTAAGATTTACCGCATATGAAGACCCAGCAAAAATCAGAGAAATTCTTTGCCAAACACAAATGGCAATGAGACATTGAACTGTCAGTACTGCCTTTAATTTTCTTCTCTAAAGATCAGTGTCAATGAAGAATATACTGAGTCTAGGTTTGGGGGCCAGTTCTGCAAATTGGGTCTGATGCTGCTGCCATGAGACCAACTGTTGTCCCCAGCAGAAGCCAGGCCAGATCTAAACAACTTACTCAGTGACCCGCTGCAGTGACTTACTTGACAAGTACCTTCTTTGGTTCCCATGAGCTCAGGGGAGAAGTGAAACCTCATGCCCACAGAGCAGCAGAGAGATGGGTTGCAGCTGGGCTGCAGGCACTGTGTGCCACATTAAAACCTCACCAGCACTTCTTCAGCGTCATTCTTCAGCTTTTGGCTCTAACTGGAAACTTGGACTTCTCATGCCTAGATGGTAATGCCAGACTCTCTGAGATACACTCATTTATCTGTATCAAATAGGAAGGCAGAAACAAAAGATGCTTCAAGATGCCTGTGTGATTTTTTCTGTTTGATCTGATTAAACATATTCGAAGATGTTACAAGCAAAAAACGGCCTTTTCAAACACATTCAATTTCTTTGGGTCCATTGGGCTTACAAGAATAAGTAAAACCTCTCTTAATGCTTCATAATATCAATAATACCCCTGAAATCATTCTGCACTTAATGAACAACGAAGAGCATTAAATGCTGTGAACAATCAACTTGCTGGGTATTATTGTGCTTCTTTATATAAATGTCTGATTATATAGGTCAGACTTGCTTGTAGCCTGTTACCTTTGGTAGCCAAGTGCAGACCTCTAACCCAGAACCGATTCAGAAAAACAATTCCTTTATAATCCTCTCCCAGAAACAACACCAAGACCAGAATACACATACAGCTGTCTAGGTTTTTGCTTTGCCGCCAGCACGTGGTCCCCATCCATGTCCCCGCCGCCCCGTCCCTGTGCACGGCAGCCCCTCCACGCGCAGGTAATGAGGAAGGCAGGGCTGAGCTGGAGAGGGGAGCGTCATTCGCCTTGGCAAAGGTTTCCCGTAAAGATCTGTCCTCTAGCTGCGGATGCAAACTCAAGCTGGTCGTGCACACAACTCCAGCATGCCGAGCCCACTACCCCTCGGCACAGCCAAATGTTTCAGCAGCTGCCCTTTTGTCCTGTTTCTTAAATAAACAAAGAACAGATACAAATTAATGACCTAAATTTATGGCAAAACACACTGCCTTCCCAGAGCAAATAACCTTAAAAGAACAGATGTTAAAATAGCATTTTGTACTCAGAGAGAGAAAACGGCTACCATGCAAATGGAAAAGCTCAGGATGTGTAGAATAGAGAAGCTAAAGCATCTAATTGTGCCACGCCACCTCCCGCTACACCACAAACCCTGTAACCTTCTGATGGTGCCTTGCACAGAATAATTATCCTCCCTGGGGCATTCCCCATCCCTTCTTGCCTCCTCTTACAATCCCGTAAACTTTCTCCTTTTATTCCTTTTATTCCTTTATATTCCTTTTGGAGATGAAAAGAGCAAAATGATCATTTTGCCAGCACATTAAACAGCGACTGGCAATCCAGTGCTGTAATCCTCAATGTAATTTAGCCTGGAAGAATTGTGCTCCTGCAACGCACCATCTCAACAAACTATTCCTTTGAATTACCTCTTTGTTTTACCCTGAAGGGTGCATTCATCACACAGGAGAGATTATTTCTCACTAATTTTTTTGCTGAGACTTATCTTGCCAATGCCTATATTTAAGCAATTGTTAATGATATCCATGCACAAATAATAAAAAAAGTGATTAAGATGGATAGAGGCTTTGCAGAGCGGGTACTTATTTTGTTATTTATTTATTATTTATGCACAAAATCAGAGGGTGACACAGTCATACACAGGAGGTGAACGTGCCTTTCGGGCGGCAAGGAGTCTCTGTCATCCAGTGCTGGCAAAGGCAGGAGCAAGTGTCACCAGGTCGTGGCGAGAGGAATCAGAAGGCATCTCTGTTTTCCTGCCCAGCAAGTGCATTCTGTTTATACTACACCACATTGTATTTCTAGTCTTACTCAACGTTTTAATATACATTTTCTTGTCAGGCGTCTTGGCAATCGGGTACACGACTTGCAAGATGGACTGAGAATTCCACAGGTGGACTGATTAGTGGGTGGCATTTCTGAGCTCCAGCAAGCTGTTAGCATTATGTCTGTTTGCTTTAGGTACAGATGTGAACTGATTTGACAGTCAATCTCAAAGTGTGTGTGAGTACTTGGGCTTTTTTTTGCTTTTTTTTCCTCTTTTTTTTTTTCCCTTCTTGGTATGTCAAACTCTTCTTATAATACAATCCTCATCCGTCTGGTTGTCCATTGAAAAAGCATCCCCCCCGTACCCCCCTCCTGTAGCCAATCTGGATGAGTCATGCATTATTCAGGAGATATAATTTGTAAGTGTCAGAAGTGGCTTTGGTTTTTTTTCCTGTTCGCTCATTTGAGGACCACAGCTGTCACGACCAAGAGTCCTTGCTGGGCACAAGGGTTATCCCACTGCAAAGGCGAATTGTTTCCTTTGGGTAACTTGTCCGAATGCAAGTTGCCTTAACAAAGCCGTAGTCGTAAGCAAATGGTGTTTGACAAGTGGAATTTTCTGTTGACTTGCTCATTTCATTTCCTTCTTTTGGCAGAAACACTTGGAACTTGATTTCCTTGCAGTTACTATGAGCCCAGAATAATAACTCCTAAATCAACACTGAGGAGGTGGAAAGGTACAACAACACAAACACTCAGTAACAGTCAGGACAGCGACATGGAAATATGAGTTGACATGCAGAATAACCACAAGTGGTGCATAATTTATTGATTGCACCTTGTCATGGGAATGATGAGCTCTCAGCTAGAGGAATTATATTTTATATATTTCACAACTTCAGGGAAAAATATAAATATTATATATACAAACTGCATATACACTAACTAATGGATAGAGAAAGATTCCTATTTCCAGTTAGTGAAAAAATTATATGCATCACAAGGCAATGTTTTCTGGAGCCGGGTAAGCCCAAGAGAGGGGAGGCAGGAGGGCGGTGAAGAGGGATACAGTTCTGTAGCATTGCTTGGGTGTTCAGGTGGCCGTGGTAAGGTTAAAGCCACTCCAGTCTTAAAATTTCCCTAATGCTGGAAACCAGCTGTATTGTATTGTAAACACTAGGTTTAAAATTGCTTTAGATTTCAGTATAATATTTCAGTTGTGAAGTATAATATACATGAACTTGCAAGAAAACAGCAGCATGAACCAGTGTATGGAGACTAGCAAACTACCTGGGAAAAACAGGGTAAAAGGTCTGAGAAGTGTCTATTTCTTATTTACTTTCAAGCTTTCAACCAGGCAGACCCTCAAGCCTCCCTGGCTAGGTACAACCCAACAACCCAACAGCTCTTTTTTCCTCTCCACATTCTATTTGTTTTCAGCACCAGAAGAGCCGCCTTGCTCCCAGGCTGAGGCTGCCCCTCTTTCAAAGCTGTTCCTGTTTCCTCCTTGTTTTACTCACTGGGTAAGCAGGGCACCAACTGAAGCAGACTGTTCCCTGTCTCTGGCAATCACACAGCCAGAAGAGGAGACACAGACACAGCACTGTTTGCTGAAGGACGGTGGCTCAGTCTCAGGGTGGGCAGTCAACAAGCACAGGCAGGAGCACCAATGGCTGCTCCACCAGCAGTACCAACTCAACTGAATTGTTGAAACTCACAAATAAATGAGAAATCCAAGTGTTCACCTCACATAGGTTTCTTCCGACAGGTTAACCAACTGAAAAATCATTTTCCTCTACTTAAAATAAATTGATTTTTCCTCTTTCTATGTTGGAAAAACCTGTAAGTGCTTTGATTTCTGCTGATTACCTACTACAGCGCTTGAGTTACAACCCTAGAGTCAAAGCTTTCTCCAAGCAGAAAAGCTGTTTCTCCAAGTGCTTCTTTTTCAGTGCTATGAAGAAACATGTCAGAGGAGACACGGCAATGCACTCCAAATGAGAAGCAGGGGCTCAGCTCAGTACTTGCTGGTATCAGCAACAGATTTGTCTATATCACCTTCTGCAGCTAGGAAAGTTGCTGCCGTGCATTTGCCATTTAAGTTGTGAGCTGGTTTCGTGCTGCTTAAGGAACAGCTTAAGTTGGAATAAAAGCAGCTTCACGGGAGGAAAGCAGTAACAAAGCCTTGGGTTCCACAAAATCACAGCAGAAAAGTGTTCCTCAGTGTAGCTAAAACGAAAGAGCCTTCAGCAGAAAGCTGGTAGTCCTGCTCTAGAGAAAAGCGGCTGCTGCCTGTGTGACATGCACTTTGGTTTAAATGTGCTCAGGGTCCATACAGACTATAACACACATTTTGCTTTATTTTCGCCCTTCAGACCCAGAAATATGTTTACCACCCTGCTCCAGACAATATATATCACACCATTTCCCATGATTTACAGTTAAATCTTGTCTCACACGGGGAAATAATTTCTGAGCTGTTTATAATGCGAATGTGATGGAGACCTATGACTAAATATCTCGTTTATTATTTTGCATTAGTCTTCTGACTTTTTATGAGGTTTCTCTATGTTAAAAATAGAAAGCACTTCTGTGAAACACATATTTCGGGCGACCTTCTCAGAATAAGAAATTGCCAGGCTGAATGCATCCAGATGTGATCACAACGAGTATGTGGAGGGCTGCAAGAATAAGCAAAGGCCAGTGTTCAGATGCCGCTGAGGGCTGCAGGGAGGGAAGCAGGGTGGGAGGACACAGCCTCCTCCGCTCCGCGGCTGCTTCGGAGGCACCCGACGAGCAGCCAGCAGCAGCTGACTCACCTCGGCGGCTGCCAGGGGTCTCTCTGGCAGAGATAAATTCCCTGTGAGAACCGTGTCTGCTTTCCTTAAAGCAGAATTATTGAGTTGCTGGGTAGGGAGGTGCATTGAGTGGGTCCAGAGGAAGGCGGGTAGATGCGGGCAGCAGGGCTTTGTTAAATGCCCAGGCTTTGCCCCGCTGAGCCCGTGGCGTGTAGCTGGAGCAGAGCTCCCTCTGCTCAGCGCAGTTGTCTCTTGCTGTGCTGCTTATTCACACATCGCAGCTCGCTCCGTCTAGCTGCCTGGGTATCGATGCCAGGGAAGCTGAAACACCACAGGCTCTGGAAGCCCACCCAGACCACAGGCTCAAAGTGCATACTGCTGCCTCTTCCTCTGAAATTAATATCTCAGCTCACTAAATTAAAGCAAGCAGGGTTTCACCCAGGCATGCTGTGATCACACCTCCAACTTGCAATATAGATTTACCATGTAAACTGCTATGCAAGGTACAGTGATCTCCCAGCAGGAGAAGACAATGTCTGCCTGCAAGGAAAAGTGTGAGAGAGCAAGGGCGCAGAGCCCTTCTCCAAAAAGCTCCAGGGCACCTGTCCACAGCAGCACAGGAGACCCAGTACACAGAGAGGAGGCTACATGAAGAAGGATGTTTCTCACCTGGAGAGCACTACAGTCAGAGGCACAGAACATACTTTATAAAGAAGGCAGAAGCAACCACAGCTGAGCAAGGTGAGACACGGAGGTTGAGCACAGAGCAGTCCAGTGCCGGGGGCTCAGCCCTGTCTTGCAAGCCCACTGCTGCAGAGCAGAGTGTCCCAGTATATCCCAACAATTGGAGTATTTTAGGATTTTTGTGCATCTGTGCAGAGCTCAGTGTTTTGCAGGTGGGTCATTTCTTCTGCCCAGCCCCCTGCTGCGCCTCTGCTGAGTGCTCTTCAGCGCAGCTTTGTCTGCACCCAACACACTGCTGAGGCTGTTGGGTTTTTATTCTTTGCTTTTAAATCAGTAGACTTGTTACCATCTTTTAAAAGTGTGAATAGCTGCAACAGAAGCCATCAATTAGCACAAGCAAACAGGGCCAAAGTCCTTCCTTCCTCCTCCTCCACAGCATATTGTGAGAAGAGCTGTGCTCTTCTGCTTGGGAGGCTGCTGGAGAGGCTCTGAAGTTGAGCGGTCCCAGTGCCGCCTTTGCATCTGCTCTAGGACGGACAGTACGTGCAGTGCGAGGGAGGCAAGATGGGCTTTCGGCACTGGCACCACGACAACGGGAGCGAGACCAGCTCAACAGCAGCAGCAAAGGAAGGCAATTTTTTTCCCTCTTTCTGTTCCAGAGAGCCTTCCAGGGCTGAGGGAGGTTGCCAGAGGTTGCCTGGGTTTTTTCAGTGCCATTCCCCCTTCCCAGTATTCAAGAAGCTACGGGGGGAAGCCCCTCCAGCAGCTTTGCTTAATTACTCTGATCTATCTATGGAGAGGCTAGAAAAGCCTCTCTGCTGAATAGTTTGCAAACCAGACAGTGCGTGCCAGAAGATTTCTGTTGATTAGATGATGCAGAGTATTAATTAGAATATAGATTATATGCGAGAGCTTTACCATAAGTTTGCTGCCATTTGGTCTGAGCATGTACATTTCTTGCCACATTGCTTTTTCTCCCAGAAAAGCAGTCTCATGGAGCCAGCCTGGCCCCTAACACGGTTCCCATCCAGCAAGGAGGAGGCTGATTGCATTCTCAGTGGTGAGTGAGAGTGCTATTCCTTACAAGCCTGGTGAAGGATGCAAAGAATTACTGTAACATTGACCAAACCCCACAGAAATGTGTAGCTTGTGGCTGAGTCCCACCCCACCTGCCCAGCCCCTCAGCCGGTGCCACCATGCCATGCTCAGCTGGGTCCCCAGCCAAACCAGACATAGGAAGTGTAGTCAAGTGGCCATTTGGCATGGACTGCTCTGAGTCCCTTTTCAAGCCACACCAAATGCAGCCTCCAGGGCAGGAGAGTTATTCCAGCCACTGATTACTTTGTGTTTGCTGGGGCCTTGGGATTTGCTTATCCACTTCCCTTGGGCTACATTTGGAGTGGCTCCTTCCAAGAGAGAAGACATCTGAGATGCAGTTACTACTGAAAAAATGTAGTAATTTTTCAGATCACAGGGCAGATCAATGATTGTCTCAGCTGCTGCTCGTGCTGACAGCCACAGGTCCTTGAGAGCAAGGTACAAGAATTCCATTTGGGGCATTTTTGAGGAATATGTGGCTCACAGGGGATATTTTTTCCCAAGCTTCAGCTGGCTTACTTACTAAAGCATGATTTATAGCTTATTATCCATATAAATACATATTTTTCTAGATTCTTTAACCTTTATATGCACTTCCAAGAGCAGGTACATTGTGGCACAGTGGTGTATTACCCATGCTTGGAGAAAATTTTCTAGTGCATATGTGTCAGTAAATAGAAATTACAGTCTCATAGAGAGTGAATAGAAGCACTGGCTTTTCTCTGCTGTGCTATTCACTGCCTTATATACCTCTAATGTGCCCCTCTTCCTTATCCTATTTCTAAGTTAAACAGTCATTCTGTTTTTTACATCTCTCATTATATATAGAGGTCCTTCCATATGTCTAACATTTGTTTGAGTCTCAATACATCAGACCATGTAACATGCTGATTCACAGAAATCTCACGTTCTGTAATGACCCAGCCTTTGAAATCTGCCTGCATTTAAAAAAATCTGGATCAGATTTTGACTTATCAAATTTTATCTGACCACCTCTTAATCAGAGATTGCTAGGATTGCTTTCACGTAAGATTTGACCTCAAGCTTTCTCATTTGATTCAAATTCAAGCTTATTAAAACCAGCAACTTTGTACAGCTCTTTAAAAGGAAGATAAACACTGGCATGTTTGCAACTTGAAATGGAAATGTCTTGCCATTTCCCTTGATCACAGCTCATTTAAAACAGGCAAACTGGCCACTGCCCCTTCCAAAATACCACCTTCATATCCAAAAGCCAATTTGCCTTCAAATATTTCCAAAGCTTCAATTCCAAGGCTTTGGCCTCACAGACATCACACTTCTGCAGTGCAAAGTAGTTGCCTTGTGGTGTTGAAGAGCTGTTGGTAGCCCCTCACTGGGTAGGATGGGAAATGCCAAGGTGAGCAGCTGTGGTGTCCCTACTGGTACTGGGTCTACTAACTCCATGTCCAGTGCAGTTGCAGGCAAGGCATTTCTGGTCCCATGTACAAACATAGCTCTCTGGAAGACTGGCCAAGCAAAATGGCATCTGTCTTGCTTGGTGTTTGCAGCTGGAGATACTCAAAAGCTGTCTGGACCTGGGTCTGGGAAGACTGCTCTGGGGAGCTCTGCTAGAGCAGGGGGTTGGACCAGCCATCCTCCAGAGGCCCCTTCCAACCAATCTCAACCCTCCTGCGATCTCTGACACTGTGGTAACACATCAGCCTCCCCTCCTTGGCTGGTCACAGCAACTTAATTGTCAAGCAGCACTGTAGAGCCATTGATGCTGCAGAGTCAGTGTGGGTCTGCAGCACAGGTTCCCTGCTGGAAGGAGAACTGTGGCCTGGGTCCTGCTGTGGGCTCAGGCTCTGCCCTAGCTGGGGCACATCTGAACCCTCAGGATTTACTGCAGGTCAGCACAACTGGGCCAGAAACAACACATCTGTCACATCCTTAGCTGAAAATCATATATTGCTGAACCTGACACATTTCAGAGTTACACACAGGTGAAAAAGTTGAACTGCTGTAAGCGTAGCTTTGCCTGTGACCACATGTAGTGCAATGCCATGGTCAGACATTGATCTTACTAGGGCCACAGAGGCATTTCAGTGACACATTCCTGCTCATGATACTGAGTGTCCCCATCTCACTAAGGATGTTGGAGTAGTAGAGGGCACTGACTCACAGGCCACTCCCATCTTTTTGATCGAGAAATTAATTGAAAAATGTTACATCTCACTATCTTTGCTTATAGCATTATCTGTGAAGGGTTGGACCTTCTCTGCACTGAGGTCCCGGCACACTCATCACCTTCTGTTTGTTCCCTGTGACCCCAGTGTTCAGATCAGCATATGACAAAAACTATGCAGACCTAAGAGGAAAGTTTCCTATGTGCTGATCTTACAGCTACTCTGCAGTGCAACCCACCTTCCATGCTGCTTTAATATAAAAACTGCCTTGGATCCTTCCATCATTGAGACCCTCTACCTGTTGTCTCTTTTTACATTTTGCACTCCTATGGATTTATTTCCTGCTTGTCTTGGCCCAACATCCTACTCATACAAATTATTTCAATCTTCCTCACACAGCAGTTCTCCAGCCCCATTGTAGAAACTCAGTTGCTCTTTTGGAAAAATGAATTCTCTGTTAACTGAAATAAATTGCTTTCACTTTTACTGGCCACAGATTGCTACAGTCACTGGCTTAAGTTCGCCTTTATGTTCAGGCAACTGATTTGTATGGTATTGAAAGGTTTTCATCTCTTTTCTGGGGGGCTGATCATGGAGCTCTAACAAAAAGCTGTGGTTCAACACCATCCCTTTACTGTTTTTAAACAGAGCTAGGAGTAGAGATGGGATGGTTCAGTGCTTGGGACACTGAGAGGCAACGCAAGGGACTGTGCTGCAACCTCTTTTCTGGCACTAACTTCCCGCAAGGCTTGGAATGATCACTTGATCTCTTTGGCTCGGAGTGCCCCAGCAAGGGCTCGCCAGCACAGTTCCACCACCCAAACAGTTACAGCCCGCTGCAGTAGGTGATGGCTTTTTCTTGGACATCCTTAAAAAAGCCCTGCTCCCCTAGCGTAATGAGGGAGGAATGTTATATCCCTCTAAATGCAGCCCCCATTATGCTGCGATCAGCAGAGATACTGTGACAAGGGACACAAAGTATTTCAAACCTTTTCTACTGCTGTGGCTTGCCAGGTTTGCATGGAGAAATTTTGCTGGCGTAGCCTGGGCCAATGCATCTCCGAACCTTATGTACGGGGGACAATAGACAATCCAGGCCTCACAGACTATTTAAGAATAAACTCCAGACTGTGAGCTGCTCAGACATCTTGGTTGTCGACTGCATATAGGTGCCATCCTAAAACTGTGAAACTGAATACCCTTAATTTAAAAATTCATGCCCAGATCTGTGCTTTGCCCTTCATCCTTGCATTTACAGAAGGCTAAATTGAGATCCCAGATTTTACATCCAAACATCGAAATGTTCACAATTCAGGCTCCTGAGAAGGCTTACAGACAAGCACATTTTAAAACTGCATAGTGTAAACTGTTTATGTGCTGAAAGAAAGTTAGGGATTTTGCTAATGACAAAGAAATTGTTCTCTCCTCTGATAACTGAAAGAATTCCTCTAATCACAACAAACCCTCTCTTTTGCAAATTTGCTTTTGGTAGATGGCAAGATTAAAGAACAACCAGCCCAGCTATGATTTTTCAGATTGCATAAGTACCTTAAAAAGATGTTCATTATCTAAAGTGACGCTTCTTCCCTAATTGCAATCCCACTATTATGTGAGATTAATTTTTTTTTCCAAACCCTCATAGACAGTAAAACCATGTTTTAGCCTCAGGAACGAGCCTAGCTTGGAGAGGTAGTGCTTGCTAACAGAGATGGGGGCAGGTGTGGGTCCCCCCCGACGGCTGCCTGTGCTGTGCTGCGAGCACCGTTCTGCTCCTGTCCTCACCTCACCCCGTCACATCCAATCTGCTGCCCCAAATCGCAAATGGGAATAAAAAGAAGTGCAAAACCCTCGACTGGGAGGCGGTTGCAGAAAAAGCTGAGGCTGACGCTGAAAACCAACATCTCCGACAACTTGCACGCACCGAGAAATATTTGTTTGTTTGCTTCAACTCCCGCTCCTCCTGCTCATTCAGCCCCTGGTATCGTGCCAGGGCCTGGACACATATCCCATCCCGGTAAGACAGGGCACCCCGCCGGAGGGGACCAGCCGTGGCTCCTGCTCGCCAGCAGCCAGGTGCTGCTATAGGTCTCGGGCTGGGAAAAACTGGGAGCCTTGCCGTAACCATGAGGAGCTAGGCACAGGGGAGGCTGATAGCATCCCTGCCCAGCCACCGCGATAGGCAAAGGAGCAGCCCGCCTGCACCGAGGCTTTTCTTCCTGTAGGGATAAAGGTGGAGACAAAGCGTCTTTCATGCCCGGGTGCATCAGACGGAAATATTCCCTGGCCAAAAGGGCACCCACCAGATCGCTGTGAGCAGGGTGGCTGCAGCACCCCAGGCCGCTCCCATCTCCGCGGGGCAATACACGCACAGGCGAGCTTTGTACCGAGCCCCCGAAAGCGTTCGTGCCTGCCCTTACCCAGGCTCCTGGCTGCCACCACCATCAGCAAACCGGCTCTTTGGTGCCCCACAACTCACTCACATTTGCAAGTGGCCCTCAGCGTACAAAAGGGGCTCTGGGAACAGACTGTAATGCTCTCCAATCAGCTTTCAGAGAATCGGTGTTATTGGGGCAATAATTTATTAAGGTTTCTGTTTCTCTTTGAAATACCAAAGTATAACATATGCATCCATACGTACACTTGAAATTTCTGAGAACTCTGTAAACCTTGTCATTTTAATCTTATTATATGGTTTATATTTAATTGGTTGCTAGTGAGAGATGAAAATTTCACAGATCTCCTGAAGGAATGAATATTGTTAATCAGCTCATTTAGCATGGGAAAAGGATACGTGTCCGTTCTCTAAACCAGCATTTCACAGCGCTGCACAGGTTTGTTACTACAGGAGTCAGTTACCCATCAAAAAAAAAGTTGAAGATTAATCCAAAGCTAAATCAGTGATTTGATTTTATTCCCATTACATTCCACTTAAATGAATATGTTTACAATATACTATAATAATAATAACGATAATAATAATAATAATGTTATTATTATTATTATTAAACATAGTAAAATACTTCCAAACTTGGCTCATGGCATCGTTGTACTTCTAGTGGAAAAAAAATTATCTGAAGCCCTGACAATATGCCACTTCCTCCTCCCCCATCTTTTAACAGAAGCAGCCTCCAGTGAAATAATCCAAGCTGTGTTCAAGAAGTTGGCAAGTGGGTCCAATTAAATGTGGTTTTAGTGTATTCTGGCATTTGCATATCTAGTTTGCCAAGAAGTAATGTTTTAGAAAAAAAAAACAACAAAAAACCCCACACCATAAAAACACCACACAAAAAACCCCTACGTTGGTCCAGACAGAGAATGGATGTTACGATGCATCAATGAACTTTGTCCCATGAATCACAGTAGTTTAAATGAATAAATAAATAATTTTTGTCTCATCTATTGCCCCTTTTTGGCTAACAGGCTTTGCAATAATCTGAATGTCCTGTAAAAGAAAACACACAGAGGGAATATTAGAAAATTAATGCAGCAGAAGAAAAACCAGCTTTAATATTTAGTGAATCATAAAGAAACTTAATTCACAATGACCTTTATTTAACGGAAATATTTAATGCCTTAGCGGAGCCATTCTCCAGATAAACAGTGATTAAATAAAGCAGTCCATCAAAACAGCATATTCTCCGGGACGCGGAACTGAGAAGTCAATCGTTGTTTGGGAACGATTGCTCACTGCCGCTGTGAATGATGCCTCATTTTTTGTGGCTCCTTGTCCTCCCCTGAGGAGAATAACTGCAGTCACCTCCCTGGTACCCCAGCCCCCCTTTTCCCTCTGTCGGTGGGTTATGTGCAGACCCCTGGGCGTGGGAGCTCTAATGTCCCAGTGCCCCCAGGCCACACCTTTGCCATCATTGTGGGATGCCCTTGAGGACCACAAGGTGCAATCCCTCACCTTATTCATTGCTCCAACTCAGAAAAAAACCTCAGCAGAGGAAGGATATTTGGAAAATAAAAACCCCACCCCAAACCCCTCACAAGCCCTAATTCTACACAAGGCTAAGCGTAAAATGATGTTTAATGTGTACTGGCCATTCCTTTCACTCATTTATTCCATAGCCAGGACAAACTTGCTACAAAGCAAGGAGAGTTAATTAATAAAAAGAGGCAGCATGGGGTTATATGGAATCTTTAAAGCCTTTATCAGTTTGCCAGTCCATTAGCGGGGCTGCATTCTCCGCAAACTCCCTACTCCAATATGTGCAGCAGAGCATTTAATTTCTTTTGGACTCAGTCTATGGCACCAAGCTGCTATTTTTTTTTTTCCATCTTTATCCAAACAAACTATTAAATAATCAACAAATAAGAATATTTAACCCAAAATAATGAGAGGAATGATCGCTTGCCTAAAAACTATAAATTAAAGCTATCCAGTCACAAAAGAAAGTTGAGTCATCCATTAAGCAACAAAGGAGAAGGAAAAAATAGATCTCACTCGGATGTTTTTGTGGCATTGGTTGGCTCGCAAATGTGCCCAAGCCGAGGCCCCAGGAGGATGGACGGCTGGAGACTGAAATTGCTCCGAGACTATCATCAGGCAAGAGTTCCCAAAATATTAGAATATGCCCCAAAAACCAAGTAAACAGAAAGACAAGGGCCACTCTGACCAAAGTGTAGGGTAGGACCTGTCATTTGGAGCTGGCTGTGGAGGGGAAGCCTTCATCCAGGAGCAGCACACAGCCTGGAGAAATGCACTGTGTGGCTGTGATATGGCAAAGCCCAGCTGTGCTGAGGGGTGAGGCCACCTTGCACTGGTGCCACAGCATCCTCACCCTTCACCAAAAGGCTGGGGAAGTGGGTGATGAAGGGACGTCCCTGCATTGCTGCCAGCCCATGGGGCCAGGAGTGCTTCCCTCTCCTTCCCTGTGAGGAGAGCAACAGGGCCATGAACCTGCCACCAGCCCCTGTACTACCTGGCCTTGCTGACCCCATTGCCCTGTGTGGCTGCTGCAAGCTCAGGCAGCAGCGCTTTCCAAGGAAATGTGGTGGAAAGTAAACCCTAATTTTAAGAGCAAACTCCCCTCCGTATTGCCTCCTTCTCCTTACCACCCCCCACCAGTCATGCACAAGATCTGTGTTTAAAAATGGGGGGTGAATTTTGCAGTGATTTCTAACCCCCCAGCTGTATTTCTCAGAGTAGTTTTCTTGTGGATGCTGTGCTAACAAGATGCTTGACAGGCACCAGGCTGCGCGCTCACAGCCACGCTGCCGACTGCTGAAATTCACAGCCCGCTTCCACACGGCACAACGGGAAAAAGCCTCCTTCACGGCATGTACCCGGGATGGAAAAATGGTCTCCCAGGGAAAACGAGGCTGGGGAGGTAGAAAGGAAACGGGGCAGTCACAGGAATATGCACATAACCTGGAAAAATGCTACAGCTGAAGTCATTAGCCCTTCTCTATTTTTCTAAATAAATAGCATAGACACGAACCAGGGGTTGCAGCAAGTGCCCACTGAAGACCAGCAAGTATCTCAGAAGGATCTGTGATGGAGCAAACACTTCCATAATTAGCTTAATTTCTGCCCAGAACCCAGGGATGAACTTTTATTTAACCATACTCCTCCGGTGTTCTCCAGAGGACTTGAAAATTGTTTTCTCTTAGCAACAAATAACTCTGGGAGAACGTGTTCAAATCGGATCCGCCGACAGCAGAAAGGCGCAGAGCCAAGCCTAACATCAGGCATCAAACATAGTGCACAAAGGGGCTGAAGAGGTAGCACAGAAGATGTGATGAAAACACTCTGAAATATCAAACCCTGCATCCAGCCTCAGGAAAAACATGACTTTCACTGATGACTTTCATTCTCTTTTATATTTTTTCCTCCTTCTTCAATACGATCAGTGGCTTTGAATTAGCCACATCATTTTACCAAGCAACATTGGCCATGGACTTCCCACTTGCAATGCCTCATTCAGCAGGAGAGCAGGAGAAAGCCAGGGACCTCTGCTCAAGGAATGGGGTCTTGCACTGCCCTAAGAATGAGATTTCAAGCGTGGGCTCCAAAACCGTGATTCTGACATCTGTAAAGTTATGAGGAGGAGATTTGCCTTTCTTTGTTCAAAATAAAAAAAAGTCTTTGAGATGAATTAAAAATGTTTCTTCCTCCAGGACTGCACCAGGAGCGAGGCTCCCAACCTTGCCGTGGTATATTGCTCTTTTCCTAAGAGCCAGAATAAAAAAAAACCAAAAGGAAAAAAACTCATAATGCATTTGTCCTTAATAATAATCAAAGTGGTGTAGAAAATAGTCTTTATACCTCCCATTCCCATAGCCTGATTAATGTGCTCTGTCTTTCAACATGTGCTTTCCCTTAAACCTCATTTTTCTGTAATTTCCTTCATTCTTTTAACAATGTGCTTATCCCTCTTCTAAAAAAAAAAAAAGGAAAAAAAAGAAAAAGCCATTCTTTACAGATGTTGCCTCTCTTCTCACTACAGTCCAAAGCACAGGCTTATCCTCCTTCTTCTAAATAACAGGAGATAATATTGTTTCGAAAGGTGAGCATCAATATTAAATTTTATCAATATATATAGTAAAGTTATGTCTTTGTAAATAATTTTTTTCTGCCCTAGACATATTCCTACCCTGTTCTGGAAGTAAAAATTGCTACCCAAAGTAGCTGGGTATTTCCAAAAGTAAAATTTTGCCTGCCATTAATGCAGGCAGTTTTGGACTGAAAGGATCTGGCTCAGCTATTAACAACTGTGGGACCTATCAAACACTCTTGATAAAAAAAATCCTAAACCACTAAATGGTCATGATTTCATGTGAGGGAGCCCTGAATCTGAAGAGCATCAACCTAAAATAGAAGGCTAACATTAGGACAAGTGCTAGTCATCTACTCACTGTCTTGAAGGTGACTCATATGTAGCTCAGTCAGGTAGGTCTCAAATCTTAACACCTTCACTTGCCCTCAGGCTTCATTCCATTAAGAAGGGTTGAGAGACCAGACCCTTATGTTTGTCATATTTCTTTTTAAATAGCATTGCAGTACAGCACCCAGGTATCCAGCTCCAGACCACCCAGCAGCATTCCTAGTTCAGAGTACAACACTTTAAAATCAGATTATATCATCAAGTATTTTTGAGAATTGCACATCCATTGGCTCAGGGCAGGCAGGGAGTGCTCCCATCTCCATTCTTTGCTGAGAAAGCGTGAGCACAGTTGTTTTAATGCCTTGTTTGAATCCATGTTATCCAGCGTCTTCCAAGAAGCAATGCTTCAGGAATTTTTAATCCCTCTGACAGAAGTGTGCCCACAAACCTGCTGGCATTTGGTGATGAAGGTGTTGTTTGGCAGAAGATGCTGACCCCTGGCCATCTTGCTGACTGGCGGGAGCAGGGAACTGTCTGGCTCGGTCCCACAAACGACCCCAGTGTCTGCCTCATGCCCTCACCCCAACACAACAACCTCAGGCTGAAAGGTGAATACGGCTCTGCTGCATTTTCTCTGCTCAGCAGGAATCCCACCTTTTCTTTCACACTGAAAACTTCATGTTATAGATTAGAGAGAATAAAAGAACACATTAAAATTAGCAGTCTTAAAGAGCAAAAATGGAAAAGAAAAAAAGCTTGATCTACTCTCATTTTTAACTACATTCTGTGGCCATAAAAGGTTTCTTCACTGAGGTTTTAAAATGCATGGGTTTCGTAATCCAAATATAGCCCAAGAATAACACATTTCCTGAGTGAAATACTGCTATATACCATTTGTTTCCTCACTTTTTTCAAGTTTTGTTTTTATGAGACTTTTCCAATCACTAACAAAAAATAATGAATGCTTATCAGAATAAATTGGGCAAACCAGAACTTTGGGTTTGTCTTATGCTTTTAATCATATAAACTTATGCTTGCCTTTCCTTTTGAATAGCAATCTTGAGAAAACCTTGGAAGTGTGTTACAATGAGTTATCCAACACTTGCAGAGGTACGTTGGTCTGTCTGTCAACAGGGAGCCCAGTGTTCTTTTGTTCATTAATTTATATTCTCATAATTAATACAGAGATGTACAACTCTTCATTTCTCCAAATATTAAGAATTGCCTAGTTAGTCTTAGCTCGTTAAACCACATATTTTTCTTAAAAATCACTCAGTCATTTGAAAATAATATGGGTATTTATAGTGTTTTCAAGCTGTCATGTATTTAAGCCTGAAAATCATCTATGAACAGAAATCATATTCTGGATACATGGTGCCAGTCAAACTGCTTTAAAAAAGAGAGAATAAGCTACAGAAAATTAAGACCTGGTAGCTATAGCCTATGAAGATAGAATATGTTTCATTAAGATTTTAACTATATTTTTTATCTTGGTATGAATTTCCAAAATTATCTCAACATGAATCCTCACTAAGTGAGAATATATGGCAAATGCAGTTGAAAATAAATTATATCTTGTATGATAAACTTCTATCAGTTTCAAGGAGTTTTATTTATAGGTAAAGTACATTTTTAAAATGTTAAAAAAAAATTGCAAAATGTATATTGGGAACATGTCCAAAAGTTTAAAAAAAGTAGCTTTAATGCTAAAATTGAAGACTATTTGACAAAAGTATAAAATACAGCATCAAGACTAGTTTTTATTTTCTTAATAGATATAAATAAGACTTAACGAAACTGTATTTTGGGAAGGTTGTGAAAGAAATATTTAAATCTCTATCTAGATTTTCCTCCAGATACAGTGCATACCATGCCATGGAGCTGTTATGAGACAGTTAAGCTTTTTAATATACCTCCTGTAGTACTGAGGCAGTAACATATTGCTTTACCAGTTAAATCCTTTCGGAAGTCATGCTGTACATGTAACTTGCTTTTTAAATATTTTACTAATTTAAAGCAGGGTTTCGTGCACTAGGTTGTTATGGCTGGGGATGTGCTGTGTAAATCCCTATCTGGCATGTTCTGGACGTGGCATTAAAAAATCCTTCTTAGTGCTTAGGTTAGCACTGATAACTGCAGGAATCACAAGCAAGGTTGCACAAGACCACGTTGTGTTGGCTGCTACATATGAACGCTAAACATGTCTTCTAAAGATCTTCACAGAATTACTCAGGCTATGATTTTGATGCACACCTAAATAAAAATTAGCCACTTATTTTTAACTGCTTCCTCACATGTATGTATGTTCATACACAATATGCATTATAAAGCACAACACTGAGTTTAAGAACAGTGCACATTAAAATGTCCTAAAAAATAATCACCAGCTGTATTCTGCATTCAAACATTTACTTTTTTCCTGCAATCCCTAAAATACCCAATCACACATTAATTTCAGTTCCAAGGCTAGACTGCATCCCTTACTTCTCTTTTGCAGCCCCAAGCAAAATCTTGCTAAAATCAGGCTGTAATGTCTCAAAGAGAAAAGAAAATTTGGCCCCCCAGCAACAGCTGCGGTACAGGAGAGGCATGAAGTCTGTCCCAGTGAGGGGACGGTTTTGCACAGGATTGAGCACTTGTGTCCCCCTTCCGCAAATCGTTGATGTTACAGAGTTACCAAGAAAACTGTGTCCATTCTGCATGAAGACAACGGTCTATTAGTGGAGTGACTGTCTTCTAAGGAAAACAAGCCTGAAAGCAAGAAACTGAATTAAAGCAAAATGAACCTGAGGATAATAAGCAAACAACTTAAACTAGCTCAGTTTCAGGAAAAATTGACTAACCCAAGAATGTCCAGTGAAAGAGAAATACTCCAGCTCAAACACGGATTATTTTTGAAAAGGAGAAATATGTTTGGGTTTTATTTTTTTGCAAACATCTCTATTACTGGAAACCTCTGCAACATTTGCCGTCCTTGCCAGAGTTCAGCCTGTAGCACCTTTGGCTTTCCTGTGCAGAAGGCTCACCCCGCTCCTGCTCTGGCAGCGCTGGGTAAGCTGCCGATTATTTGCACCAAGAGCATTTCAGTTTGACTACTGGTTGAAAGTAATACTTTCTTTTTAGCCTATAAGAAGAAAATGGATAACCTTCCCAAACCATTTCTCTTTGGTAAGACCTATTCACAGGTTTAGCTGAATTTTACCACACTAGCAGGAACTGCTGACAGTAGATTTCAAGAAGCAGGACTCTTCTGTCCGTCCACATTTGCCAGTAAAAGAGAACCTTTCCATTTTCAGCTCAAAAACACTCATACAAATAAATGGCCAACTCCTCTCTTACCATCTAGAAAATATTTTTTACTACCAAAATCACTACATTTAATGACACAATCAAAATCTGAATGAAGAGTTACAAAATTTTCACAGGACTCCTGAAGTAGAATATTTTGATAGAGCCTGAAAGATCTGTGCATTGTTTTCCCCTCCCTTAAAAAAAAAAAAAAGACAATTCTGTTAAAATTCACATTTACTGTGACAGTAAGAAAACCTTAATGCTTTGATTAGATTTCTTCAATAATAGCCCACACTCCGGATATATTTCAGTTTGGAAATCACGTGGACAAAGACTGTTAAAATGTATAAGTTGGAGAACCTGGCCATGGAGAATTATATGACATTTTAACATAAATTTTCTAATTTGGGGGTAATTTTTGCAGGATTGAAATGTGTTTCACCTTCATTCTGCAGGAATTTGAATTGCTTCAAAGTGAGGGGAGGGAGCAGGTAGAAATTTTCTCCCCTTCCAGGTTTGCCTTAGCTGCAAATTGCTGCAGCATCATTGATCATAAAACAGGGGGCTCAGGGTTTCATTTTTGAGTAAGTTGGAATTTTTGAAGTTGCTGATTAGGAATCAATTAAACAGTTAGAGCATTTGATTATTGCAGATTCAGCTGGGGGAGGCCGAAGGCAGTCAGTCCACTGCCAACAAAGCACTTGCTCCATTATCTGTAGAAAGTAGAGTTACGCTGTTGCAGGGAGAAAGAATAGCGGTGCCCTGCCTGAGCAGGTGAGCCAGCACGGGACAAAAGGCAATCTGTAGCCTTGCAAATTAATTTTAAAATTTTATTGAAACTTCCAACAAGGCAATGCAAGTTTTGAGGGAACATACTGGCTTCATTTTAGGAAGCAGTACAGAAGTACATGCGATTGTTTGGTGCTCATTTTTACCCTAAGGCAGGAGAGGAGGAAAAACAATGAGGAGCCCTTCCCTTCCTTGGCCAGAAAGTTTTGTTTTAAACTCCCACCAAGTTTTTGAAATTGCATCTAATACACACAGATCTCAGTAAGTAGATGGTCTGTAGAATGCTGTGCCTGGTTCAAAAGACTCTGTCCCACCAAACCCCTAAGCTTCAGTTTAGAGAAAACACTCATAACTAAAATAATATTAAGCTGTTACAGGCAGTGATTTAAAAAAATTGCCATATTATACATTTAGTATTTTCCCTGTGAGTCAGTCTAGAAGTACTCACAGTTAAACAGTGATGACTATCACTGGTCAGAGAAAGTTGTCTGAACCCGTGAAGTTTAGAGCATAGCTTCCATTCCCGCACCTTGCCTTCAACCATCATGGCAAAACGAACGGTGAGGATTTTGTTACCACAGTATCTTCAAGCCAAATAAAATGCTTATTTATGCTTCATTATCTATGGACTGTATTAAAAAAAAAAAAAAGAAGAAAAATGCTACAGCTATTTAGGTAAGTCAGTACATTAAACATTGTGGAGAGAGGCAACACATGGGATTATGTTTCATTTTTTCAATGGAGAAACACTTTGACGGCCACAAATGTGTGCTGCACATGTTCAAACCATCTCTAGATAAACCACAAAGCATAAAGAATATTTTCAATTATTTTGTCACTAACAGCTAAGTTTTGTTTTCTGAAGAAAGACTCCTTCTAAGTCTAGTTTTATTTGGTAATCTACAATTCTTGAAAATCTTAATGTTGGAGAACAAATGGTGAATCTGCCTGCAGCCACAGCCAAAGCTCATCAGCTGCACAGATTTCAGCGCTGCAGTATTAGCCGTCTTTCACTCTTGACGATACTTAAAACCTTCTTAACTACACATAATATTCTACCATATGAAAGCCTACAGAAAAGGTCTGCTGCTAGAAAAAAGAGAGTTCTATGTGACCGAAGATGCTAACATTGACAGAAGAAAAGGTTTCCAAAGTATCTCTAACAACACAAAAAACCCACACCACAAACACAGCAAATGATGATTGAAAATTGTTATAAAGAATAAAACAGAGAAAAAGATCATTTTGGCTACATACAAATTACCGCCGATGTAGGAAGATAAGCAGAACAGCTTAGGCACCGAGATTCACTTGGTCACTGCACAACCTGAGTTGTACCTAGGCAGATGATAAGTGTAATGAAATTCTTAAATTAAGGTATTTTTCCCCTATCAAATTGGGCCTGCTGTCTCTGTTCCAGCCTTCTAATTTAGCTCTACTTTTGTATTCCCATTGGGCTCCACAGTGCTGGTCTCGTTCTTAGGATAGAGCAGCCTCAAACAAGAATTCTAGGTATATGCTGCAACAAGCATCTAAACCAGGTCTTTTTCAAAGGTTTAGCTAAGCTTTTTTTTTTTGCTTTTTTTTTTTTTGCAGAGAAACATTTAGCCTGTAAGAGAAATACCCAAAAGATTTAGGATTATTTCAATTTTCCTCTGTAGTCCAGACAGCTTTGATGTGTTACCAGTAGTTTGGACATTTTGACTGCCTACTGTAACACTGACAGCCAGTCAGTACCTGACCAATGCTTCAGATTAAGTTGTTGCCTTCTGCTCTACTGTTCTCATAGAGACTGATATATCAAGAGAGCGAGCCCAGGAGAGCTCCTTGGAGTGAAATTAAGCCTACAAAGGGAATTGCGTGCCTGCACAGATATTTGCATGGCAGCAAAATCTCTGGAATTCAAAAGATTGCTTCTGCAGAAGTCTTTGGGGAAGTAAAAAATAATAATTATTAAAAAATACCTCTACAGAATGATCGAGAGCTACACACAGAGAAATGCTTTCAAAACACAAGCATTTAATTTTTTAAAATGTTAAATGAGATGTAAATATGTATGGTAGCAACAAAGTGCTCAAAAGCATACTGAAAACATATTCCATACACAATTAGCAATAGAAGTCTGTACAAAAGTAATAAAGTTACACAATATAAAAAATACTCCATAACTATAATTTAAAAGAGGGAAAAAAGACAAGGGAATTGATTTCTCAGTTCATATAATTTATTGCAGTTAGCACACAGTTTAAAAATTCACCAACACACCAATAGTACAAAACTAAACAGCATTATAAGTTATTCCCTCCTCAGGAAAATAAAACATACTATGATTGTCAAAGCTAGATGTCAGTCTAAGTTTTAGAACAAAAGAAGAATGTGAAACTAAGGAAAGGAAAAAAGCAATCACTCACGAGGACCACAAAAAAATCCAAGAGAAAGTCCATTTTCCTCAGACACTGATTGTCTTTTCTAACTTAAGAAAAGAATGTAGTTTTAAACCTAGAAACTATTCAAGTAACTAAAGATAACGCTCCAAGGCCATTTTCACAGCTTTTTTTTTGTTTTAAATGCCATTACAGCCAAATTAACACACATTTGACCAAATATTTCCAAAACAGTCCAGCAATACACAATGGAGTTTTCCATTCAGTATCTTAAGCACAAAAATAGGCTATGTTTACAGTAGTTAAGGCGATCAAATTTTAAACAAAAGCAGAAAAAAAAAAAAAGGAAAAAAAAAGGAAAAAACAGCAAACGTTTTCCATGCTACTCCCATAGACCTTATTTGTAAGTGCAAGACAGGAAAACAAACACTGTGCAAAATGCTTTTGACCTGCGTGTTGGTCATTAAAACCACACGTCAGGCTGCAGTCTCTGCTGCTTGGATACGCATAGTCCTTCCCCGGCCCCCCCGGCCCCCCCTGTCACTCAGGCCTGCCCAGGCCTTTCAGCCTGGGGCTTTTTTTGCTTTTTTTTTTCAGTCCACAGCCTCTTTTCAATGGGGGAAAAAAAAAAAGAACGACCTATTGTGGTGGAGTGGTGCAGCAGGAATCCCACAAATGCTCATCTGGGGAAATGGACGCACCTCAGTTGGAGCTGGCGTGAGGTCTGTGCAATTAGAAGGGGTCTGGGGTTAGTAAATGCACACTGCACATGCAAATCTCGAAGCCTGGTTGTAAACATTCAATTTTTTTCCCCTTGTTAATGTAGCTAAATCGGCAACTCGTAGCTTAAGTTCTTCTCAACTTAAAGACAGTGGGAAGTAAATTTAAATTAGATTAAAAAAAAACAGTGCATTTCTCATCTTCATAACACTGGCATTTTCAACGGTGTCAGGTTTTTTCCTAAGGAAATTAAATAATTTTCAACTCACTCATTAAAGTTATACAATGCAAACAAAGACAAAAATATACTGAAAATCATGCATTTCTGTAGCGTTAATATTTACTTTTCAAGACTCAACTAAGAGCATCAACACAACCTGCCAAGTTCTTTGATACCTCCCCCCGGCCCATGTAATCAATTACAGTATACAATAACAGTAATTCACATTTTTTAAACACACAGTTCATCACTGCTGAAGCTGCAATATCCTTTTTCATCCCAAGCAAACCTTCACGTAAGATAGAGTCCCAGTGATCCCAGTGTACTCTGAGGGTTTTTGTTTTATGTTTTTGTGTTGGTTTTTTTTGTGGTTTTTTTTTTCCAGTGGGAACTGTCAGAAATCCAGAAGTTGCCATAATAAGTTTTAAGTCAACCGCTTGTTTAAAAATAGATAATCCAGCATTTCAGAAATTTTCCATTTGGGTCTAAAAGCATTCAGGTTTCCAACAGCTAGAAAGGACTCATGCAATTATAGAAATGTAAAGGAACTGACAACATTGGGAGAGGATTTCTACATTCAGATTTTAAGAGGGAAAAAGATCAAGAGTTTAAAAGAATGCAGTGTTTTGGGGAGAATAAAGCCACATACAAATTTTTTGAATTGGAGATTCCTTAGAAGTATCTGCTGGCTTCTATTCCGAAAAGGGGAGAAAATACGCTCCGCAATTCGTTACTTTGTCGGATTACCTCTACAGTTCATTTCTATTGGAGTGCTAAATTAGTGAAATATTCATGCTGCCTTAAAGTGCAAAAACAAGCTAATAGCCAAACTTTCAGTTCAAGGAAACAAGATTGCTTTTAGACTGTACCACAACTATATAGATTTATATATATATTATTTATATATATAAAAATTTTATTTCCAAAGTTCTTGTGAGCTATCTTCTAAGGTCCAGTCTCTGACAGTAGGTAAGCTCAGTGCTTCACTTTTGACAGACAATGAGTTCACCAACTCACAGTGAAACTTCCGAATGTGTCTGTAAAGGTCTCCGGACTGTGTGAACCTGCGTTCACACCACTTACAAGCATGAGGCTTCTCCCGCGTGTGAACCACTGCGTGGCGGCTCAGGTTGTGGGAGTACTGGAAGCTCTTCCCACACTGGGTGCAAGTGTAGGGCTTTTCACCTGAATGAGTCCTCTCATGACGTTTCAAGGTGTACATGCAAGAAAAAGTCTTACCACACAACGAGCAGGTCGGGACATTGACATCGGTAGCAGGCTTGCTGCGGATCCCGTCCTGCTCTCGAAAGTGCGTGCTTAAATGAATTTGCAGGATGTGGGGGCTAGGAAAGACCTTGTTGCAGAGAGGACACATGAAAATTTGGCCAGCAGGGCTAAGTATGTTTGACACGTAAGGGAGCAAGCTGCTGTCCATGTTTCCTTCCACCTGGACTCTCTCATTCTCTGGAGTTATCATTTCATCATCGCTTGCCTTGTCCTCTCTATCTAGCTCCCTCAAGACCGAATCTTCCCTCATCGGAGCCAGGTGGGCCGGCTCGTACTGTACCCTGTTATTAGTGCTCACACTTTCTTTCACAGTGCTATGTTCCATATCATAGTCATTAGTGCCAACATCACTCTCATCACAGGAAGCCTCTTTCTCCACCTTCACCTGAACCAGGCTGTTTCTAAGCATGTCCTGCGAAGAGAAATAAGAACTGTTCAAATTTTCAACTCCTGAAAGGCTGGACTTGACAGACAGGTCCAGCACACAGTCAACATCTGCTGAATCCCTCACGGAGGTGACAGACCTCTGGGACAAAGACTCTGTTGAGCTGCAGGGGCTGGCTACTGTTTTTCCAGCTGCTGCTGTGTGTGTCTCTGCCTCTCCGCCAGTCTGGGGAATGCCTGCTGAGTCTGAGGGCAATCTCATCCACATGTTCCCAGGCTCAGCTGCCAAGTCCCTTTTGCTAGGCAGGATGTTCAATTTTTCATCTTCTCCATCGTCTTCATCGCTGGGCAAATCTCCTGGCATGTGGCTGCTGCCGTCGGAGAGGCTCTCCACTTTATCTGAACAACTTGAGGCGTCTTCCTCCTTTTTTGTACTGTCTGCCTCCGTGGTTGCTTTCTCTTTCAGCTTCTTTTTGCAGACTTTGACAATGTCATACATGTGGAGATAACTGGCAGCTGCTAACACGTCTTCAATGGGCAAGTCTTTGAACTGGAGCTTTCCTTCGTACATGAATTCAAGCAGGAGAGCGAAAGCTGGGGCTGTAACAATGTCGCTGTTCAGATGAACAATGTCCCTTTTGTCCAGCTGGTCCTTGTAAAAGAGGTGGAAATACATGCTGCATGAAGCCAGTACAGCTCTGTGCGCTCGGAACTGGGCATCTCCTACCAGAACAGTGCAATCACAAAGAAAACCCTGATGTCTCTGCTCACTCAGACACTGTAGCAAATGTCTACTGTGGTCAGGAAACTCCATACTGTCTTCATAACCTATAAGCAACAAAATATTCAAAAATTAAATGTAGGTCAGAATCGTAGAACTTATAAATCCAAATAATTCCACTATAAAAACCTGGTATTTATATTGCCAGAATTCTGGTACTGACATCATGCAAAGATAATTTCACACAAATGTACGATGGCAACTCTTTCCCCGACTGACCACTACAGGCATGATTTCCTTTCTAAGGCAAATAAGCTGGTTAGTGAGCGCATAGGTACATCTGCAATTTTTTTTTGAAGTATCACCGCTGTACATAAAATCTGTTCAACATTTTGGTGTTTTGTTTTTAGAAAACTTCCTCCAGATTGAGTCCCTAGGAGGGCAGCAAAAACAAAAAAAAAATTTTAAAAAAATTAATTTTTTTTTTTAAACATTAAGTTTGAGAGGTCACAGAAGCAGCAGAAAAAATGTACCAGATCATCTACCTTCTTTTTAAAGTCAAATTGTAGTAAGAGGAGAGGTTCTCACACAAAACGTTAATATACCCAAATCTGATGCTCTAACATTCATAAACTACAAAATTATTTATGTGTGTCAATTTATATCAACAGCAAAAATGGACATTTTTACAAATTTAGTTCATGTGGTTTTCTTCTACTAAGAACATGTTTTTTTAAGGTTTTAAATCTTTTCTATACTGTAGAATAAAACATGAACAAATTTTGCCAACATGCAGAATATACAAAAGATAGCTAATAACCAAAATGCCAACAAGCACCACTTCTCCAGTGCAGAAGGACAGAAATTTCCCTCCCCTCCCACACCAGGCAGAGTTTGCAGTACTAAGCTTTAAAAAAAAAAGTCATTCAACAACTCAACGTGAGCGTGTGTCCACGTTTAAAAAGAGTATCCCAAGTCCTGTTCTTACCCAAGTTTATTTGCCTCCCTTGATGATAAAGACAAAATAAACTTAAAAAAGAAGTAAAGAAGTCAAAAATCAAATGGAAAGTAAAATCTTTAAAAAATCTATGTTAATCTATTCTTCTGTGATTGATAGCAATGGTCTCCCAAACCATCTAACCAGTTCGTGACTCTCCAGGCTGGCAGATATTATTAAAAAACCCTCATCTCTTGCACACCAAGATGTACTAAAACTTACAACACAACCCCTACTATATTCTATAAAATACCATTGGTAGAGTAAAGCATGAAGGTTTACAATACAATCACTTTAAGTGCCCCACAGCCAACATCAATCCTAATCCTTAAGAGGGCTAAAAATAAAGATTGGAGGGCAGCTCACAAGGTAGCTGTGATCAAATTAGGAGGCTGAAAGGACAGAGAGGGACGAAGAAGGAAGCTTATAAACATCTGATCCAGCTGACTGTGGCCATATGGCAGCTGCTGCCCAGATAAAGAGATTAAGAATAGAGGAGTGCGATTACAGCTGTCTGGCCAATTCAGGCAGCTCAAATCTACAAGTTCTAAATTAGTCACAAATACAAAAACTCCTTCAAATAATTATTGTTACATGAAATAAAAGATTTCAAATGCTACATGCAAGGAAGAAAAGAGGAAACCAGTCAAGCCATTGTCCCGGGTACAAAAGTTTTTAAACACATAACTGATTTCTATCTTTCAGAAGCACTACAGCTGTATGCTACTACATTTCTGAGCTGCTGGATATTTAACCATGTAACGAAAGACTTCCCTACAAACACATTTTTGCCAGGAAAGTCCTTTTGTCAAAACGCACACTCTTGTATATTTCACTAAAACCCCTGTAAAGTAATTTAAAAGATGCAAGACAAGAACATAAAGAAAAAGTCTCTTTCGGCTTGCCACTAAATCCACTGCAGTTCTGGTCTCAGAAATTAAGGATGAGCTTGCTCTCTCCTTATTCCAAACCAAGACATTCCCACAATACGCATTAAAGTTAATGCTAACAATGTGCCCAAGCACTGATACTCTCCAACTGTAGCCAAGCTTTTTGACTAAGTCCACTTATCAATTTAATAGTCAATTTCATATATTACCTCTAAACTTGGTTAGAAAAGTAAAGTGACTTTTTTTTTCTAAAATTCAATAAACAACACACCAAAACAGAAATATGCTGTATCTAATCTATTGCTACTCCTACCTTTAGTACACATAAACCTGATTAAGTCCTTTCCTCTGAGTCTTGCTGGCTCCAGGTCTGTTAGATCGGTGGAAAAAAAGCAGACTAGGAGAGACAGATGCAAAGTGGAGATGATGTTAGAGAGGAATGAGATACCTTCTCCACACACAGATCTGCACACACTAACTCCCTGTCTGTGTGTTAGAATAAAAGGCTGAGGGATGGCAGGCTGTCAGCTGCTCTGACATCATGTTCAGATGGAAATGCTACCTCCAGCTGTGCTCCTTTTAATGCCATATGCTACTCCTCTACACTCCTGCCACCAGCTTTTTCTTAGGAGAACTTTTCTCTTCTGTTAGTATAAACAAAATACTTCAAAGTCCCTTTTTTTCAAACTTTCTAACAGGGAGGAAAAAAAAAAGAAAATCCTAAACATATGGGGCTCTACTGTATGTGCAGCATAGCAACACTTCTGCCTTAACTTGGAGGACCGCTTTATGTGCTGACAGCTTACCCTAGCCACGGGGTTACCCCAGAAAGCCACACTGCCTCGGTTTTACTGAGCCCAGGGGTTTATTTAAAAGCAAAAATTAACCGGACCTATTTACCACCTCACAGGTCCCCGCTCCGCCGCCGGTCCTTTCAGTTCCAGCGTTTAAGGCAGCGCAAGTGACACCGAGTACCAACTCCGGCTCCCTTCGAGCCGCGGAGCAGCTCCCCTGGCCGGGGCACTACGGCGAGCGCTGGGCTCGGCCCCTACACCGCTCTTTCCCCGCGGCAGCTGGGGCTGCCCAGCTATTTGAGCGCGGCGGCCCCGGGACGCGGCCCCCCGCCCGAGCGGGAGCCTCGAGCCGCGCCGGCCCCCCCGGTGACACTCACGCATGTACCCAGCGGGGCAGGTCACCTGCCCGCTGCCGGGCGGGGACAGCCCGCCGTCCCCCGGGACGGGACGGGACGGGCGGGGAGGTGGCGGCGCACAGCAAGTTCCCGGCGGGCCCGGCTCCGCCATCCCCGCCGGGCGGCGGCAACTTCTGGCCGGGGCTGTTCGTGTCGCCCCGGGCCCGACACTCCCGTCCGGGGCCCTGGTCCCGCGGGCAGCGTCGCCCCTCCCCGGGGCCGGGTCGTGGCCGGGCGCGCCGGCAGCCGGCCCGCGGGGAAGGAAGCAGCTGCCCGGCGCGCAGGAAAAGCCGCCCCAGGTCACGGCGGCAACAAAAGAAAAG
>VWYI01004469.1:14158-90547 GCA_013399455.1 Anthoscopus minutus | reverse complement strand
GCTCGGCTCCTGGCTCTTGGCTCTTGGTGTGCTCCTCCGGCCTCGTCCGGCCGCCTGGGCGCTCCTGGGCCGCCGGTGGCCGGACGGCGTGGAGAGCGTGCCATAAAGTGCTGAGACTATGAAGTCATTAGGGGCAAGAGCAATATTAGTTTGTTGTGGATAGTTATATGTGGGCTGGATATGTATGTATGTATAGTGCGTATTGCAGTGTTATCTCGAGATCCAAGAGGCATCATCTGCCCCTTGAACACAGTTCACTCAGAACACACAGTTGACTAAGATAAGGAGACTTTTTACCAAAATTCACCAAGGGATCCGTATCTAAGAGAAACTCAAGCTGCTGATGCTTGGTAACTTTGCAGAAGTTGAATGCAGGAACATCTGGATTAGCATAAATCACAAGGATGCTAATCGATGCTTCTGCAAGATGTACAAAAATAGAGTAGCTTTTCCCTGCCACGTTTATGATTGGATAATTAGAAATAACACCAGTGGGTAATTAGGTGATTCATATCATACCTGTTAAAAACGGGACCAGACTCCCGGTACTAAGAGTGATTTCAGCATTTATTATAAAAAGAAAAGGCCTAAAGCATGGGGGGCCCACGGGCCAGGCAGGAGCGTTCCCGCCGAGGGTGCTGCACCAGCGGCGCTTGGCTCCTCTCGAGCAGCGATGTCTTGTCCTCCGTGTTCCAGGTGGAGCGGCAGGGCTTCCCCGGTTCAGATGCCCCTTTTTATCCTGTTATCTTGTCCTTTTGGATTGGTTTCTTGTTTGAATCCTTTCATTTGCATGAAGGTTTAAGGCGCTCGATTGGCCCATTATAGCTTTTGTTTAGGCTGGCTCGTTTCGCTGGGTGTGGGGATGCACTTTTGTTACGTGTAGTACAGTATTTCTTATAGCTACCCTTTTAACCCCTTTTACAATATAATAACCAAACTAACAGTGCATGCTTAACAATTCTTTTACAACAGTTTCTAACATTACCATTATATAAAACTCCTAAAGCGAAATCTCAGGGGTGTGCCCAGTTTGGCTGGGGCACTTTAGATGCAAGAATAAATATTTATGGTTTTAGTTCGGTGGTTTGTGTCCTAGCCTCCCTCCTTGATTGGCTGGTATGCAAGTGCTTTGGCTTCTCTCTTCCAAGGAAGTGCTTTGCCCTGAGCTTCCACCTCAAGCGTTGGGATTACTATGGGTCATTTTTGTGCTTCCCGCCGTGGCGGGGCGGATTATGAGGAGCAGTGCCAGCAGGTTGGCATCGTTTGGGATGTGTGTGTGCCCACGTCTGCGCGCTCCCGGGCAGCGCTGGGAAGGCTGGTGCCTGAGGGGAAGCGAGCTCTCCAGACCTCGGTTCACAGGCAGATTGAGGTCAGAGGCTTTGGAGAATACTACGGCTTAATGGCGGGTTAGGATAGGGCAGTGGAGGCCAGGTTTGAAGGGCTGAGGTCTTCCTTGCAAAGGACTAATCCAAGAAGATTTCGGTATTTCGCCATCTCCCCTTCGGTTTCAGGTAAAGAGGTAATACAGGAGAGTATTTTAAACAAAACTGAGATCACCAACAGAGACTTGCGGTTTAAAGAGAAATAACTCAGTTATTTATTGATAACCAAAATTGAGTAGATATAAAAGCTGAAAACCATGCAGTTTGTCTCTTCAGTTATATGAAACTGTTATAAAGAAACCGACTGAATCTAGCTGTGCCTAACTGCTTTGACAGCACTGCTATGTATATAAGACAGCAGCTAGCATCTAGGTGCCCATATGCTTCAAGCATTATATACGTATATGAAAATATAAAGTATATATATGTACAAAAGAAAACACTTTTCACTCCATTCTTCAGTGAACTAATTGATCATACTAGATGTGGATTTTTTTTAATTTTTAACTTTCAATCCCTCTTAGATACTGATACAATTCCATTATTAAGAGTTTGGGTATTTTTTCCGTTGGTACCCTGTTCCATATTTCATTACAGCTGGAACTTGGTAGGATTTTGTCCTTGTCTTCAGGATACAGCAGCTAAGATGCTGACTCTTCATGTTTCCTGATTGTTTTCTCAGTGCTAATAATCACTTCATCTGAGAAAAATCAGTACTGTATTCCCTGCTGCCTGTCATTTCTTGAATATCTTCCCTATAGCTACTAAACTGCCTTTTCTTTCGATTGCAAAAATAAATGTTGAAAGTACTTTAACAGGAAATACTTAGAAAAATTGTTCTAAAGTTTAGTTTGTGTTTTTTAATGTTAAATATACAAACAACTTACGCAGTTACATATATTTGAACTGTCAGTGACTGTGCCTGAAATTATTACATTAACTGTGTTGTCCTAGATCTCTACGCTTCGTGCTGCCTCCTGCTTCCTCAAGTAAGCCATCTCACTGCTCTGGGTTGGTTAGTAAGATCTCAGTTTGTGAATATTTACTGATACAAGTACAGCTTTACTGAGGGAGGCAATTTAGGCATTTTCATAATACAAAACTCTTTGAAAAATAAGTCTGCTTAATGTGAAAAAATTCAAAGAATTTATTTGCTAAAGAGGACATTTAGCAGATGGACTTTCTCAGATCCTTACAGACTTTAACAGGACCTGAAATTTAAAATTAAACGTTAAATAAAATTGAATTTAATTTAATTACTGTTTGTACATTCTGTTAATGTATTATTTCCTCCTCATATATAAGAACTTGCCTCTTTACATTTTAAGATATACTGAGAAAAAATTCACTGTTCCTCATATAGTATTTACAATGCTGACTCCTAATTAAATCAGGTTGTATTTTCTTTTCCATTCTATCATTTGTCTGTATGACCCCCAGCAAATTGCTTTGTCTGTTTTGTATATACTGGTTTCACCCTGAGGCTACAGGTTCTCTCTTACTACAGTATATTAAGAGAGTGATCTGCAATTACCATTTATACAGCTGTTAAAAAAACCACTTTTTGTACTATTTCTAAATAGGAGATGATGAGAAGCAGAGAAAAAGTGAATGTAGGTAATGCTTTAAGATTAAAAATCTTTTTTGGCAGTGAGTAAGACTTTATTGATTTAGACCTGGAACTGTTGACATTTGTCTGGGATTTTTTTTAATGTGAAAGGAGCTCTTTTTTAAAAAAGTACTAGGAGAGGTTTAAAGACTAAGCATTATGATGAATGTAGAAACAAGATGATAGAGAGTGAATTAAGGAAAAAAAATATTTTTTTTTCTCCTTCAGAGGGAAAACTCACAAATACCCAATAGTTCAGTTGATCCCCTATTCGAAAGAAATAATGTAGGACATCCATTCCACTGAAAGGGATAGTGAAACCTTGTTGTAAAGGGATGTAAACATCTGGCCGTGCACCTTGTCTCTACACATATTTATAAATCACATCAGGTGTCCCAGGATACTGTAAAGAACACACACAAGAAAACTGAACTAAGTAAGCCAAGGAAAATAAAAATTATCTCAATATAGCATGCAAAGAAACTAATCTCATTTACTTCACAAACACAGTTTGGAACGACATGATGCAATTTTGCACTTCTTGCACCTTTTCACTTGCTGACTTTCATTTATATCCTCCAGGCGACAAGGAGGCCTGAAGGCCTTTGGCTCATAACCAGTGCTGATGTTGCAGTGTGGAGCTACAGGAGCACCAGCAGCTTGGGTAGAGCCTCCCAGTTTTTGCCTCTGATCTGAGAACATCAAGGTTTCCTGGCATCTTTTCTAATACAATTTGTGTGGTGAATCTCCCAATATTGTTTGTTGCTGCTCAAGATTCATTAATATTGAGCTGCTTTGCAGATGCCAGCTTTGCCTGCTAGCCTTAAAAGTGTTTGTCGTGCATGTTTCTGGAGCTTGAATGGAACTGTGTGCTCTCGGAACCTCTTCTTGAGGACAGTCCAGCAGAAGATTCCAAGCTGTCAAGGGTCAAAGTGCCTGTGTGCCTGTGGGTCCAGAACAATAGATTCAGATGTTAACAGAACACAGTTATACTGCAGAACCAGATGAAAATCTGGTCCTTAATACTTTCTCATACCTACTGTAACACAGTTTTCTACATTTTCTTCAAATTATAGAGTCCTGCTGTGGTAATTACTGTATATTCCATTAATTTTGTTTTCCATAGGAAAAAACAAATTGACAATGGAAACTGCTCGTCTGCCACCAAATATCACAGGTTTATGCCCTACAGGTTATTTCAAACTGTGTACTGTCACCCGTATGCATTGCTACTGTTCTCATTGATAGGACAATGGAAAGTGGGTACCCTCTTGGTAAATTAAAATTCACACGGAAAGTTTTGATGAATATGACTAGAGGTAAAGCAGGAAAAATATCTACAGTACTATGTATCCCAGAGAAGTGCAAATTAGGATTTATGATCATAGCACTCTTGTGGTTTGGAATTTTTTTTTGGTTGGTTGGTTGGTTTTTTGAGTTCTTTTTGGGGTTTTGGGGGGGGTTGTTGTTTTTTGGGGTTTTTTATTGTAGTGTAACTTAATTGATGGCAGTCTGGTTTTCATAAAAATTAAGATTAAGTGTTTTTTGAAGCTGCCATCACACTTGAGGTTCAGCTGATGTCACCATGGAACAGGGTTTTCTCTCTGGGGAGCCAGTGCTGAGGAAGTGCCAAGATAATATAATACATCCTTTGCATGAATTGGCTAAGTGTGCATGTTATTGTGCCAGAGGCTGACTGGATCAGTAATTCTTATCTGCCCTAACTATGCTGGATAAGCATTGGGATGTACTTATCTAAGAGCTTTTCTTACCATGTGGGCCAAAACCTCCATTCTGATCTTAAATGCTCTCACATGTAGGAGAAGGAGTGCCCTGCACTGAAGTTTATCACCAAGGTGGCTTCTAATATTCACACTACAAACTGAGGAGAGACTCCACTGATAAACTCTCTTTATGTCCAGATGTCCTTTTCTAGAGCATAGGTTTGTCTAATTTTAAGCTACAGTTTTCTGCTTCACATGGGGATTTTTAAAGAGGGTAAGGATTTCTTTGTGATGTCCCAAAACAATTTCAAGGCTCTGCATAAAAATTTTATCATAAAAGATGGAATTGGTCTTGTGGGTGGACACGTGAACTGGAATTCAATTGGATTTGTTTGTTGACTGTTAATGATATGCCCACTGTCACTGGAAGCAGAACTGAAATGTTTTCTATCTTAAACTCTCCTTTTGGATACAAAGGCTTCAAATTTCAAGCCTAGGAATACCTGGCTGCTGGAGTCCAGTTTACCACACCTCCAGCCAACCATGAACAGGTGCGTAGCTTAGAACAGAGCTACACCAGGAGCTGCTGCACACTCACAAGAACATGTAGGTATTATCCCAGAGATACGTACACAAACACAAAACCTCAAGTTAAAACAGAAGAGAGACACAAGTCATGATGCCCCAAAAGGTACAGGATGGGAGCAATGGTTTATTTGTGCTCTGAGCCCCTGCAGTGGCAGAGGTGTACTGGGTGGGACTGCTCAGAACACATCCAGATGTCTTCCTTTCACAAAACCTCCTGTGGGTCCTGCTGAGGTCATGTGGGTGCAACTGGTTATTGTAGTTGGAGTAATTCTGAGAAAGGTAGAAGGTGTGAAGCTATTTTAGCTAGCATGGTGACCCACACCAGTCTGTAGGTCTGCCTTGTTCAGAAGTTAATAAATAAAATGGCACCTTAGTTTTACAATACCACTGGTTTAATTTTTGTCTCTTTATATGCTGAGTGTAGGTGTATGCTTCTGTGTGTATTTGTGGGATGCCCGTTCTGCAAGGACACGCTGTAGAAACAAAACAATAGCCACTGCACTATTGTTTCACTATATTTAAAGCAGACCTGAAAAATACAATGTTTAGCCAAAACTCTGTTAAATTTTCTTATGCTTTTTCTGTAATTTCTTTTCTATCATTACAGATTACAAAGACTTTTATGCCTAAACAGAAGCTATCTTCTCCCAATCAGCCTGCTCTTTCTGCTCAGTTCATTCACTAAATCATTTAATCACCCAAGGCCATATGTTACCATCTTGTGTAAAACGGGTGGAAGAGGAAAAAAAATATGCAAAAATCTCTGCACAAGAGTGGGTGTCAGCATCCAGCATAGCTCCCACTAGGAAGCACAAAATATGAAATGTTATCACCAGTGAATGTGACTATGAAAATAAACTGAGGCAGACAAAAGAAAGAGGCAAGCCATTGCAAAGGTGAAAAAAACAAGCCTTGAATATCAATTCTGGGTGGAAAAGTTATGGGCTAAATGTTGCATGTCAGTCCATGTGCTCTTATTCTCAATATTCTACCACTAATATAATGATCTACTGTAATTAAGTTGAAAGCACATTAACTCATGTTTGCAGTCCCATTTTTCTCATGGCATGAGTAAGACCCTGTCTCTGACCTGGTTCCATCTTCCCTCATTCCATCCTCTCTCTCTGTGACTGGTGCACATTTTGTCCCAGGTATTTTAGTGCAGAGTCTTGTACTTTTACCACTTGGCTTCAGCTGCTGTTAATTGTCATGATTGCTTTGCATGGCTTTCTCTCTTGGCACATTTGCTGGGTGCCAGACCCTTAGGAAACACATGACTTGGAGCAAGTTGTAGGGTATGCACTCCTGTCAGGGGATGAGGAGGCTTGAGAGAAATTAGAGGTGGCAAATCTTTTCTTTTTAAAGCAAGGGTACTTTCCAGTTTTACAAAACAACCTGTAATCCACCTTTTCTTCATATCTACAGGAAGCTATTGTGTTTTCCTTGCCTTTGAGCTTAGGACAGTGCTGCAGTTAGAGATGGGAGAGCAGCTGATCAAAAAGCCACTCCACTTGTAAAGACACACAGGACAGGGGCATAACACTACAGACTTCAAAAGAAACCCCTTTTCTAAAATTGCATATACCAGTTTATCCTAAGACTATGAAAGCATAAAGGATTATATTTTCATTTGCATGGTTTGCTGGTTTTTATTTGGCAGCTAAAATAACAACAGGCTACAGTGAGCCCATAAAATAAAGTGAGAACAGCAGCTCATTTTTGTGGCAGAATGTAATGGCTATGGCTAAAGGGCTTGCATAATTCATCTTAAACCCTTATGCCTCTATTTATTGACTTTTAAATGAAAATTAAACTCTTAGAGCCATAAGGAAGCTTCTGGTGTCTGAAATGGGATTTCAATGATGATATTTTTATCTGACACTACCAGCTGAAAGCTCCAACTGGGAAGCATTTTGCTGGGAAGCCCCATGGCTGGGCAGGGTTGGGTCTCCCCTCCTCACCCTGCTCTTGGTGCAGCACCAAGGCCCTTGTTGACCCAAGGTGGAGGGGTTGACCTGTGAGTCTGACCCGAGAGGTGACAACCTTAAATTGTGTTTCCATGATGGGAGGATGGTCACTGAGGTGACTGGTAAGACAGTATTTACTACCTTGACAAAGTGAAAAGGTAAAGAAAAACTGAGGTATCTGATTTCTTCAAAGGCAGCTTATGGTAATAACCAGGTATGATACCTTTCCTGATACCCAAGAAGACAAAAGATTCAGGTAACCATACTGTTAGGGCAGAAAAAGGCTTTTTATGTCCCAGATGGTTATTTTGTTTGTTTCTCAGATTTTTCTGTGATGTATAATTTCCCCCTCTTCTTTATTTTCATGGAGATGGAGCACACTCAGGAAGTGAATTGCTGCTTAGGGAAGTGTCCTGCCTCCAAGCTGACTTATATAGTAGGACATATGGCATAAGTTATATTTGGACAGATGTGAACAAGTAGTCAGTAGATTTGATAAGATTCTTTATTTAAACTAACTTGCACAGTGTCACTGTTCTACCGTCTTTTCTTCCTCAATCTGATCTTTCGCTGGTTTCAAGAATTTTAAATATGCATTACAGCCAACTGGTCTGTAAAGCTTTAAATGCATTTAAGAGCATTCAGTCATGATAATAATGTCAAATTTTCTCCCCACTATGATTGGCAAATATCTGCTTTCGATGATAAAGCAGGCACAGATGATACATTGTATAAGCTGCATACTCCAAGTGATTAATCAGAAAGCCAAACTCAACTCAAATGATTCTCGCTGATTTGTTTATTTTGGCCACTAATGCTCCTGTTTCACTGATGTGGAGTTGCAGCACAAAGTAGTTCTGTACTTCCCAAGGGTAATACAGAAATAAAATCCAAAAAAGTAGGATTGAATGGATTTCAAGAGGTCATGTAGTTCTTCTCCCTGCCTGGATCACTGTCAGGATCATCTGTATCTGGGCTGTTTCTGGCTAATGCTGGTCCATCCTGTTTTTGGAAATCTCCAGTGAAGCAGACCCCATCATCCACCCAGGCATTAGACTTTCCAGAGATAATATTTTTCCTGATATCCTTGCAAGTGTTGTTCTAAGAAGCTTCTTACTTCCATCCAAGCCAGCGTGATCATGCAGAAGAGTTAATTTCCTTTGCACATTAATAGCTCATGTGCTGGAGGCCAGCTATTGTGCCAGCTGTTGTGTCTTATCTTCTTTAGGATAAACAGCCCTACATGTTCCTTGTAGGTCATGTTTCTCACATTGTAGTGGTTTTCAGCTTCTAGTTGGTCCACATCCTTCATGGCCACGCCCTAGCTGTGGATCCTGTTGCAGCACAATTTGTTATTCCTTCCAAAGCAGAACATTTTGCTTTCATCCTAACTGCCCTGCTCATTTGGTACATTTTCCAGTATGCCATGTCCATTTTGAATGCTTCTTTCCTCCAGTGTGCTTACAGCTCATTCTGAGATGGTTCATCTGCAAATTTAAGTGTTGCATTTTTAAGCTGTTTATCATTAATGAAAAATTGTATAGAATCTAGGTCAGCTATCTAGAGAACTGGACTCAATATAGGCCTTCAGTTTGGCAGTAAATTTTTGGTAATGATCTGTTGTACGTGGGTTTTCAGAACTAATTAGTTCTGGCTTGAGTATGTTCCCTGGTTTTGTTGCAAATGCACCAAGCAGAGCAAGGCAAACAGTCTGGCTGAAGGCAAGACACGTTGTTGATTACCTCCCCTTCTTTCAAGACCTCCTAACCAGTTTCAGAGAGGAATGGGTTTTGTTTAACATGCTTCATTCATGATTAATCAGTGTGAACTGATGCTCATCTCCTTGTTGTCTTTAGGTGGTTTAGTATGTTTAACTATTAAGTTTGATAATTGGCCCATAATTCTCTTTTCATCCTCTTTTAAGAAAAAAATACCCCACTTGTCCTCCGTAAGTTGTCAAAAACGGCTCCTACTGATCAGGATATTACTTCAACCAGCCCTTTGCCATTAGGAGGATAAAGGATAAGTACAATACAAATGAGGAATTTATGAGCACCTTATCAATGACTTTATAGAAACTCTTTGATGATGCAAAGGAGGGGTAACAGTGCAGCCTTTTATTCCAACACATCACTTTCTCACCAGCCTGAGCAGAGCCCACTCCCTCACGTTAGCTCTTAAACCTCAGCTCTGCAAAATTAAAATTTCTTAGTGTGTTATAACTCTCAAAAGATAGCGTAGGTGGGTGAAAAATGCATTCCTCAAGGCTTGAAAATAGATGTAAGTGGATATTTGGCATAAAGCTAACAAAAAGAAAAGCTATGGAAATGTATTAATTGCTACAAAAATGGGGTTTAACTGCCAGTTGTGGTTCAGCCCACGGCTTGATAACTTGACCTAATGCTCACCTTTTAGGTACAGGCATGTGCTGCACAAGCATATGTGCCATTTTAATTTTCAACCCCAGTTTTTAATGGTTAAAAGCTAATTAAAACATACAGTGGCATTTTGAATCAATGTAGCGTATGGACTGCTGCAAATTCTCTCATCAGGCGTGTTGCCCTCAGGAAGCAACATTAACTTCAACTGCAAAATAGGGCTGTGAGCTCATTAATCATCACGCTTACAGACAGTCTGGGAGGCAGTGGCAGCAGTTCTGCATCTTTCTGGTGCTGAAGATTGGATACAATGGTTAGACATGTGAAGTGTTGCACAAACATTAACTATTGCAGCCAACTGTCTTTGAAATTGGCATTTATCCCCTCAGCTCTTCAGATTAAAAAGCAGAAATGGGACCACGAGGTGGATTTTTTTTTTCAGGCAGTGAATAAGAGTCAGGCTGCTATAAGAACTCAGCAACCTGGTGTCCTAACTCTGAAGGTCTCTTATTCTCCTGTAACAAAAAAGAAAACTCCCAAAACAACATGCCCCTCCATAGCCTCCTAGGAATATATGGGTAAGAAAAAAAAGTAAGACAAAGGAGGGAAGTAGAAAGAGTTGAGAAGAAAGAAAAGGAAAATAGGAGTCAGAGGTACACCTAAGGTAAGAAAAATTAGGCAGTAAAGGGGAGGAAATTGGTTTATGTGTATAAATGTAGTCTTCAGCACCTGTGAGAAGCTTTGAGATAACCTTCAGAGCTCTCTGCTTAGATGCTCACTGAAACTGAAAACATATGCCCTTACAGCCCCTGTGCCCCTGCTCTCCAGTCACATCAGCACTGGTGAGTAAGATAAGGCTCTCAAGAACAGAGCAGAAAAGGGTTCTCAGAGACTCCTCTGTTCTAATCTTGCTGGTCAATTTTGCAGATGCGCTCTGAAGCAAAGGCTCACAGACTCCTTTGTGCTAAAACCTCCTAAGCTGTGGCAGTTTTGTCCTTGCTGCAACCGCTTTTGTGGGGAGTCAGATGAGCAACTTTGGAGACAAACATGTAACACGGGTAGTGTGACCCTGCAAATGACTTTTACCTGGTTTTCCTGGGATGTGTGGAAGACCTGGAAGAGAACCTAAATGTTAGCTTTTAGCTTTGTATAGGATTGAGTCACACAAGATCCTGCACAGATTCTTTTTATTGGGACTTTGTGCTTAGAAGCATTTAAATTTTTCTTTCCATCAAGTCTTTTTTTAAGCTTGAGGGCTTTTAGCTGGATGTGTACGCTGTAAAATAAGCTAATCCGCTCCTGAGTCAGTATGGATTGAGGGTGGACAGTCAAACTGAGAACATAGCACTGCTCTTTATTTTCCTCTTGCATTCTCTTCCTGTGGTCCGTCAGACCCCTCTCCTGCCCTGTTGAGGAGGAGGAGAGCACTATGTGCTGGCTGCATGAGCTGGCCTGTGCATGTAACTTCTTGGGGCATGGTGGTGTGATCGGGGACCCATCTTCATAAAATCTGGAGACAGCACGCAGAAACATTAGTGATTGACGAGGACTGAAAAAGTGCCAGGGAACAGAGAAGCTTCCAAATAAAGTGAAGTGCTAAAGAAGTACAGGCTGTACATGTCTGACACTGCTGCCTCACAGGGCAGGGGCGTTCCCTCTGGTCATGCAGGAGGAAATATCCGCACAGTCCACAGCACAGTACAGCTTCTACTTACCAGCTGCTGGGATCACATCCACCATGTGTGTACTCCTTCATCTCTGCCCCACACAGATCCATTGGTCCCACTTCCCTGCACAATGGAGTTTATTTTTGTGCCAGGCAGCAATCTTCATACCTCCTACTTTCACCTCTGGAGCCATAGAGCTTCTATGACCCCCTGAGAGGTTTCTAATTTTTGGGGTGCTAGGGGCCTTGCTTCTGTGGTCCTTTTTCTTTTTAAGCAATTTTTAATCAGACCACGGAAGAAAGATCTCAGGGGAGAGGTAGGTGCAGAGCTAGGAAAGGGGGATGCCTGTAGGAGCTGGTACAGTGAATCAAAGGCACCTTTCTTCAGACTATTTCAGCAGGTTATTCACTTGTGTTGGGGGATCAGATACGGCTTGAGGGCAGCTGCTCAAAGAGGTGTGTCCTGCCATGGCTAATCTTCAATATTAACCCTAAATTAAATTGAGCCAGTGTTCACAGGACCATCCAGGCAGGAGAAGAAAATAAGATAGTGTAACATAAGAGGGCACAGGAGAAGGATTTTGCTCTGTAATGGCAAATTACTCACTCAAAAATAACATAAAAAAGGAGGAAAAAATTAACGAATAAAGTCTGCACATTATTTTAAATCACAGAAGTGTCAAAAATGGTAATGCCTATATCAAGGCTGCCCTAATGTAGCTTTAATTTGCATGCCATTGGCATTGATTTGATGTGAATATTTACTCTCCTATTCAATTAAGAAAATTCATAACTGCCACCATATTTTAATGTTAATGTATTTTTACACAGCTCTGTGTTTACCTTATTTTCTCTTCTATAACATTAACACTTTTTTTTTGTTAAAAATGTGTGAAAGATTAATTTGTAGAATGACGGGATATGTGGGTGTGTAGCACAGGCCAGATGGAAGGGGTGTAACATGACAGTTTTCTTCTGTGGCTTCATTTTGTTTTTATTGTTGTAAGCGAGCAAAGTATAACTAAAATTATCATTTCTTCTCTGGGCAAAAAGAACTAAGTGGTAAGTTCCTCTTTTATTCCCCATGGCTCTCAGTGCTCCTATGCAGCTGCAACCCTGTTCAGAATAGCTGACACGTTGATAAATATTTGTCTAAAAGTTCAGGTTATGTATTTGAAAATCACTGTGATTTAAAGAAGGAAATTTGTACTCAGGCTTCATAATTCCACATCTATTGAATATATCTGAATTCAGATTTACTCATAAATGAGAGCAATTTGTGAGACGTATTAGTCTTCTCTTGGCTGGTAAGGGTGAAAACAGTCACCCTTAATGCTGGAAAAAGAAAGAAAAAGGGGAAAAAAATCTATCCAAGACAAAGCCTTTTTAATCTATAAAGCTATCTGTTCAACAAAGCTTTTTAATTGTTGAAAGAGGGCTGTTCCAAGGCCAAAATCTAATTTACACATAAGTATTGTAGGAGTTTGGTATAGTAAATGTCCTTATTGAAGAATAAAGCAATTAGCACAGTAACTTGCTGTCATCTGGCACGTAAAGGCATTCCAAGAAAAAGTTAAGTGTTGAGGAAAGGAGAGAAATTCAGGACAGCATGTGGGAGAGGAATATGGAGGCTCCTTTTTATGCCACTCAGGAGAAAAGGAGGGGAGAGAAAACTCACTGCAGACTTAATCTGTTCCCTTACCTCATCACAAATTGACCCAAGTTTCTTCCCTTCTTTCAAGGGAAGGGAGAAAAAATGCAGCCATACCTAAGGTCTTTCTTAGAGGCTAAAATCCTGAAGCCATGGTACCATAAGCAGTAGCTGTATGTTTTGCATCCTCATCCACAAATGCTTGTTCTGCCCTTTAAATTTGCCCGTGAGTACACATTTGCTTCATGAACTTTCTGATACTCCAGTCTTCTGTGTCAGTGCTACTCACTCTCTCATATATGGGAAATCATCCCTTTAAAATGGTCATTCTTTTTTTCCCCACAGTATATCCACACAAATCTCTTGGCTTTGCTTTAATGTCTTGCAAGTGTACCTGATGAAACATGTGTGGTTTTAAAACAGGCACCCAGCACTTTCTTCTGTGTAAGACACACACCCTACCAAAAATGCTGCTATGCTTGCACATCACAAGACCTTTTTGCCTATAATTTTGACCCTTTTAGCATGGGTGCAGTTATATGTGTACCAGCAAAAGTACCTATTTTTCTCCAGTTCTCTTGACTGACAAAAAGGAAGGTTTGCTCATGTTTCAGACAAACTAGTTGTTTTGGTATAACAATCATCACAGGTTTCAATCCAGAGCAGAAATTTCTGACAAGTCAAAAGTAGTGGAAATGGAGTATTATAGTTCAAATAATTTAATTTGCTTTTCTACTGTTTGAGTAATGAAATAGAGCTATATCAATCCTCCCAACCCTCTTACTACAGATGGAGGATTATTCCATTTTGAGTGTTTTGTTCACTCTAAGTTGCTGGATCTTTGTTGGGTGATTTCATAAGTAAAAATAACAAGGGGTTTGCCAATTTTTCTGTGAAAATACTGCTTTTTTTTAGTGTCATAGCACTAGTCTGGAGCTTGTTGAATCAAGAGTCCCTTTTCATTTTTCTCTTACCCATATATATTTTCAAACATTAGCAGGTTTATGCCCTAAATTTAATTGACTGATAGCTGTTTTCTAATTTCCTCTTTAGTATTTCCTCCAAAATTATTCTTTCCAAGCCTGTTAGCAGTCGTAACTTCTCTGGTTTATGAGCTCTTTGCTGTTTAGCCTCAGTTATTTATGTAGAGTTACAAGAACTTGCTGCAGAGCCACCAGCAGTTTATCTGGTCTGTTCTGGGCTTAGTGTCACTGGGATGTTTTGCTCCTATGTCACAACATGAAGTCATATCTCACACCGAGGAAGGGATGCAATTGCAAGAAACAAGTGCTTTCAGGAGAATGTGAGAGCAACCTGTGGTTGTTGGCATTGCACATCACCCTTTTACACAACACCAGTTCAAAACTGGGTTTGTAGAGGTGCAGAGGCTTTTGGGCACTGTTTTTGCAGCTCCTCCCCAGTGCAAAGTGGTGAAGTGCAAGGGCATCTAGTGCTGTATTCACCAGACTCCCAATAGGCAGGTAAGATTCACCCAAATGCAGTTTATATGGCTGCCCTGTGTCTTGTGAGCCCAATCTGTTCACATCCAGTGAGAAGCAATTGTCACAGAATCACAGAATGGCTTGGGTTGGAATGGGCCTTGAAGATCACCTAATTCCAGTCACTCTGCCACGGGCAGGGACACCTACTACTAGACCAGGTTCCTCAGAGCCCATCCAACCTGGCCTTGAAGGCTTCTTCTTAGGATGAGAGAGGTAAGCTTAGTGAATGTCAGCAGAGAAGGGCAAGTGAAGTTTCCCTCTGCTGGAGATAGGGAGAAAACCAGAAAATGAGAGGAGGTGCCAACTCACTGAGCTTGCATTCCTCTACAAAGACCCCTTGCTGCTTTGGGTGTCTGTCAGGAGCTGGTCAGTGTTACTTAAGTCCCCAAAGCAATCGGTAGTAGCAAGAATAACTATCAGAAAGCAAAGGCTGCCCGTTTCCCAGTAACTTCGTGCATCCTGGCTCTGAAGGAGGTGCTGGAGCTGCTTCCTCTATGCCCACTGGCTTCCACCCACTCCTGAGGATACAGGATAGCAGGTGTTGGATGAGGAAATAACCAAGCAGGAGCAAACCACATCAGCAGGCATATTTGCCTGGGTAGGCCTTTTGCAATTAAAACTAGACAAAACAAGCAAAACCCATAACAAACAAAAGCTTCCTCAGCCCAGGGGGTCTGACATTGTCCCTGTGTCCAGCAAGGAGCCAAGCTGCCCCACAGATATGCTTCCCACATCTTCCCAGTTGCTTTCACTTGACCTTCCCTCTCTATCCCTTCAAGGAAGAAGAAAAGCTGGAGTTGACTCCCTGTTTAACAAAGCCATCTATGCCATGCAATGCAGTGCAGGCTCTGCAGGTACACCTTACTCTTTCACTTGACTCTTTTGAGGTAATAATTCTTCTCCCTTTCAATCACACCCACTTTTTTCGAGATACTATAGCTTGATTCTTCTTAAAGTGGGTTGGAACCTAGGTGGTGTGGCACAGGTTTAAAAACTAGCCTTGTCAACACTATTTATGTCAGTCATTACCTGCATAACTGTCTGACTTTGTATAGATAAGTAGGTTTTAGTTACTGACTGTTACTGATCTTCTTTTTCCTTCTTAAAATTCCCAAGAAGACCCACATTTCACTGTTAAAAACTCATTGCTGGATTGGGTTGGTGGTTTTTTGTTGTTGTTTGTTTGTGGGTTTTTTTTGTTTTGTTTTGGGTTTTGTGGGGGGTTTTTTGTTTGTTTGGTTTGGTTTGGTTTGGTTTTTAGTTTGTTTTTTGTTTGGTTTTTTTTTAAGATAAAGAGAAGAACCCAAAGTGAGAATTCTGTTTTCAAAGCTGTTAAGACAGTCACAGTGAGGCTTTGAGGATGAACAGGTACAGGTGGGATTCAGAAGAAAAATACGCAATTTCGTCACTGTAAAAATATAAACAAACTCTGCCAAAAACCAGAGTACTGGAGAAAAGCAAGCAGACTATCAAGCTGCATAACCTTATCCACTGCCATCTTCATACCTGATGTACAAGATTTAAATCAGTACTGAAAATATTGGTTACACATCACATTTTCAAAAACTATTTTATTTGGTGGGGTTTTTTGCCCCTCCTTTTTGTCTTGTATATGTAGCACAGCTGCCACAATGCTGTCCTTTCTCCATAGATGCAGCTGAGGATGCAGAGGGATGGCTGAATGCTACACTGCTCTAAGTCCTGGGGATCCTGGAAATAGGCATATGCCTGATCAACCACACCTTCACCTGGGCCACCCTCAGGAAGTGGGGCCAATTCCAGAGCACAGCAGTGCCCAACAGCCCAAGTGGGAGACACCTCTGGAGATTTACCATTTTCTCTCTTTGCTTCCTCTGTAACTGTCCTGGGCTTAGGCACCTGGCTTCAGGACAGGTGGGGACATCTTCCAGGTCTCCTGTATGACCAAGGAGCTCATGTCCATCATGGCAGCTCTTAGTGGAGAGGCTGGACTGTGGCTCAGAGTCAGAACAAAATACTTAATTTTTGTACTTTGTGCGGATTTGTGTGGTTGCTTTCCATTAATAGATTGTATTTTCTTCCTAACAAAAATGATTTTCAACCTTTTTCCATTGGTTGGTCATATTTTGTCTCTAGTCATCATAAAATACTAGAAATACCATGATGCAAGGTTTCTTGTGTTCTAGTCCCTACTAGTAGCCAGCTATACAAGAAGTCCAAGTGCAAAAAGTCAAATTGGCTGACTTTAGCAAGAGGATGAAAATACGTTGTGCACACCTCTAAAAGCTATTCCTTGCCCCAACCAAATGAACAAGCATTTCTCAAGGCTGAGCAATAGTGTTGTTCTTTCAAGATATTCTCTGCTAAGGATTTTGTTCCCCTCATGATGGACAAAGACCTCCAGGAACTGGCCACAGCCAGAGCTTTCCCATTTCACTGAAAACATGGGGCTACTAATAATTTTAGGGAAAAAAATGAAAAAAGACACTCCACGGAAATCAGCTTTAAAGAAATACAGAATTTATCTCTGGTCCTTTATTTTAAAAACATTAGATGCTGGAACATTGCTGTTTCTTTCTTCAAGACCTTACTCAGCCAGGGTGGATGACTGCACCCTTGGGTGACTGCACCCTCACTGTGCCACCTGCCAACCCTCACTGGGGTGGGAGCCAGGAAACAGAATCTAGCCTGGCCACCTTACTTCTGGAGAAACAATGATTCCTGTCCTGCTGGACAGAGCTCATGCGGAATGTGATAATTTTTGATGTGCTCCATAAAAATTGACAGTCTCAGACAACATCCTCTGTGTTCAGACTGGGTTTTGCAAGATGAGCTGCAAGGAAATGACCTGGCAGGTACTCTACTTCAATTGTTGTGCAAAGAGGAAAGGCGTGCTGGAAAGCATTAAGTCTACATTACCTGCCACCAGCTCACCAGAAAGCCTGTGTGTTCTTCAGTGACATGGGCATTTCCCTATAGGAACCTCAAGAAGAAAGATCTGCTTTTGGAGGTTATTGGGCTAGGACTCTGGATGTGGTCTAGGCTCTGCACTCGGCAGACATCCTGTGGCATCCCCAACCTCGGTAAAGGAGGCTCCAGTTACCAGTGCTGTGCTCTGCAGAGCTGCTGGTTCTCAAATCAGATAGCAATGAGCTCCACAGAAAAGCTTATAAATATATTAAATTTATGAACATTTACTGTACGCTGCACACTGAAATCTGCCAACACTAATCCAAAAGAATTACACATTTTAGACCTGAACATAACATACTGTATGCAGTAACTCACATCAGAGCAACCCATATGCTACTGTTAATGTGCCAACTGACACATGTTAAGCCACAAACATAAGAAAGGATTTTATTTCAACTGCGTTTTTTGTATTTCAGTTATTCCTCGGGTCCATTATTTTTATTCACCATTATCTTCTCTCCTCTCTCCAGACAGACTGCTCTCCCTAATACATCTTCCACTGCCCTATCAGATTTCCTGCTAGGTAGAGACTGCCCCAGAGACAAAGGGACTAACATAAGCACATAGGCCAGGAAGCACAGAAATAGCACCCCCCCGCAATAATCTAGGTCACTTAATAGCCTACTTTCAGGGTTCTCGGTGAACCCTGTACCCACTCCTGCTAGGCAAAGAGAAACCCTGAGAAGAAGTGGGTGGATGAGTAGACAGCCAGCCATCCCAAGTGTCAGATCTGACTCCTCAGGAGAGATGCGTCGAGGATGCTCTGACAGAATGTGTCTGAGCTGGAGGCAAATGTTTCTGTATTACATTCATGACACAAGAGTTCTGCCACCTTGCAATATGTGCGCGCTGTTGCTGCTTGATGGTAATAACTGGATTTTTCCAGGGAGTCGATGGAAGCACCCCAATGTCATTACAGTAATTAGGTCTCAAGATTTCTTGAGCTAGGATATTCCCCCAGAAAATTGTCAGTTTTACATAAGACAAGTCAGGAGCAACTGCGGGAGTCTTGGAGCATAAATGTGCCCCCATGTAGCTGGGAAGAATCTGCTTCTCACCTTCCAGGTTTGTCAAGGTGTGATACTAGCAATCAGAACATATGACAAAGGACCAAACTGCCACCAGCTTCAGTTCTCCTCCCCAGCGAGCCATGGAAATAATGGATTTCCATGAGGTTAGTACCAAAAATTGTGTGAAGGATGCAATTTCATTATGTAAGCAGGAGGATTTAAAATAGGAAAACCAAAATGAAGGCAAGAACACATGTCATCGTGTGGATTTAAACCACAAACTTTCAGTTTCCTTATCAGATAAATACTACTTTGGGAAGCAATTAATGTATTTTATGTAGGGCAGCTACTGAAGAAGATCTGACAGAGAATTAAGTGATAGATTCCACAAGTATTTGGCAATGCATCAATAATGTACTGGAGAACTCAGACTCCTGAGTCTCTTCTTGATTAAAGGAAAGCAGCTGCTGGAGTCTCAGAACTTGAAAAGTGGCTAAATGTGACATGTGAGAAACCAGAATTTATCTCCCTGCTAGAGCTGACCTAGTGTGAATTGTGAAACGAAGGAAAGAATAGCTGGCTTGTGTTTAAGGTAGGAGGTGAGACCACACAGTAAAAATGTCTTCCAGTGCATGGGTAGAGAGAGACTGTGATGCACATAACTCCAGCCATTACATCAACATATTCCTATGGATTATTTGCATCCTCTTTCTCTGTCCTTTCGGCCTGTGTGGGAAATGCAGTGCAACTCACAGCAGCATGTGCTGTGAAAGCTAATAATACCCTGGAGACGATGGAAATAGCATCCTTGAGGTAAGAGCTTGCACTTTAATTTCAGTGCAGAGAAATCTTATAGGATTCCCTTATTCAGAGTTATATACCTCACTCTTTTCTAGAAACTTCAAAGTCTTTTATGTTAAAGAACCCTTTCATCATGTCCTCAGACTGGCTTAATTAAATTTAGGAGACTACTGCATTTTTGTAAAATAAGCAAAAATGTGTCTGCCATTTAAGCACACTCCTATATATAATTTTATTTTTAATATTACTCCAACTTCTTTTATTTCAAAAATACATATACGATTTGGATATAAATGATTGCAGAGCCTAAACTGAAGGAGATTAGGCATGTTGATAGCCCTATTCATGAAAGTCTGCAGGATCCAGGCATTTTTGACAGTTCTAAATATAAGACAGAGGGCTATCCATTAATACTAATTTTAATTTGATAAAAATATCTCTCCAAACTCTCTTTCTAATCAGCAAAGAGGGAGGTATTCCCTTCAAGCCCATTAGACCTGTGGTCCACAGCCCTGTCCAACTTGGGATCCAGGACAGGACATCCTGTCTTGCCATTTCCATAAGGGAAACGAAGCAGAGAATAGCTGCTGAGCAACATACGTCTTGCAGAAGTATTTGGAATAGGTTAGCATGAGTCCTCTCCACAGTGTATTCAAAACAATGCCTGTTTTTTATGCCTAAAGTATGTGTCTGGAGAGGTGAGACATGCAGTAACCATGCAGTAGTCACCACATGCAGTAAATATTTGAAGTTCAGTAGTGCAAGTTCAGTGGTTGACAGAGGGCATGATGGACATGAGAAGAGCCATGCTGTGTCAGATTAAGTGTCCATCTCAATGAATTTTCTGCACTCAGCAGTGACCAAAATCTGTTGTGGGAAGACTATAAGAGCAAGAGAAGCAGATAGTGAAACATTCCCCTATAACAGTCACCCCGCCTCCAGCAATTTGCAACTCAATGATCTTCTGAGCCAAAGGTGGTATATTGGACTTTTCAGTGGATTTTTTTTCCTCTATAATTTTGTCCAGTTTCTTCTTAAGCTTGCATTAACTTTAAGCCTCCTGTGGCAGACCATCTCTAGCTAAATCACATGCTGTGTGTCAAGGTGCAGAATCTCCTTTCATGTGTTTTTGACCTGCCATGTAACAGTGTAGTCTTGTTTCAAAAGAGACAATAAACAATCCATCCATATTCACCCATATTCACCTGTTTATACCTTGCATTTTTACCCTTGTGATCTCCCTTTCTTTTCTAGGCAGAAGGGTCCTATTCTACATTGTCATTCATGAGTTGATGTGCATAAATCTACAAGTTAGATGAAAGTTAAATTTTTTGTTCAAGAAATTCTAGAATGGGTAGATGGACAGAAATGATTAAGCACAAGTAGGAACACACAGGGAACCAGGAAAATTATTAGGCATTGGCAAATGGATTACTTCTAGCCTGTGGGTCTCCCTGGATAAGGCACAGCTCCTGCCTAAGCACGTCAAGTAATTCTTGGTCTGCTCACATCCCCGCCAGTATTTACTCTAAAAGGTAAACTCTCATGTTTTCCACTCACCCTATTTTCCCATCAGAGCTGTGGAAAACATGGTGAGAAGACTCATCCTTCATGCTCTAGTAGCTGTAATGGGAAGCAGTTGCTTCTCCTAAACCTTGGCTTCTTCCTGGCTTCTTTTGTATGGGACATAACTGGGAAATTTCTTGCAGACTACCCTGCCCCTCTGTCTCAATAAGACAGGTATCTGTTAAGGAAGGCAGGAACCTCCCTTGAAATGAAAAAGAAAAATGTAAGCCACCCCTTTCTCTCCAAATTATTATATTTTGAAAACGAGGGGCTCTCAGGCAGAGATATGGGAATAGGAATAACAGTTCTTTACTAATATATATAATGAGGCAAACAAACGACAATAACTACATTATTAACAACAGAACAGAACAGGGACCCCGTCTGGTTCGAGATGGGAAAAGTGGAGGAGAGACTGGGCTTCACAAAGCCTCAGCTGGCACTCAGTCCCGATGCTCTGGTAGGGCTCTGAGGAAAACACCTCACTGGAACAGCAGAGATGGGCAGAAAGTCCCGGGCCGGAGGAGGAGATGGATCAGCAGCTCCGCGGTGACAGCTGGGGCTGCAGCACGCCTGGCAGGACAGGGGGTGCGAGGCCCACAAACGGAGAGGAAGCAGAAGAAGTGGCTGCTACATCTCGGTGATGGCAAAATACTCTCCTCCAGCAGACAGCTCCCAGAGAGTGTCCCTCTCTCCACCCGAAGAAAAAAAATGAAACCAGCTCCCTTCCAACTGCCCCCGCCCTCCTTTTTCCTGCCTCCCCTTTCCCCCCTGGGCTCAGCCGAATTCTTTGTCTTTTTAAGTACCCAAGAACTACCAATCATCAGGTTTCCCCTCAGCTAATGGGGAACAATTCCAATAGCTGAGAAGGAGTAAAAGAAAGGACTCCCTCTCAAAGGCTTAAATTGATAAGGGAAAAACTCTTGCTTTTAGAGAAAGTTATTATTTGGGCCATGAATGTGAGTATTGCGCCTTTGAATTCACATACATGCGCTGGTCTTGAGGCACTGCTTCCATGTGCAAGGAGGGCTGGGAGAGACAGGCATACCAGGACACTGCTGGCACATCTGTTTGCTTGGTTAGTGCTCTCAGGGAAGGCATAGCTGGCTGGGAGGCCAGATCTTTATCACAGAATCACAGAATCACTGAGACTGGAAAAAGACCCTTAAGATCAATGAGACCAAACATCAGCCCAACATTGTCAGCTCCACCACTAAACCATGTCCCTAAGTGCAGTAGCAACACATCTTTTAAATACCTCCAGTCATGGTGATCCAACCACTTCCCTGAGCAGCTTCTTCCAATGCATGACAACCCTAGATGACTCCTCCCGAAAGCGATTTTGGCTAGACAGTATCACAATTATTGCATACATGAATGCCATCTTGACACCTCAAACTCCATCCTATTGTACTGCTTTTTCAACTTGCCCTAAAATTAATAAAGAGAGCAGCATAATGACTCAATTTAAAGTTTTGCCTTTAAAGTGGCTTTGAAGCTTAATGCTGCCTTATCACACATCACACAGGAGGAGTGGGGGCCAACATACTGAAATGCTAGTGCTAGTGTTTCCTTAAAAATAGATTGCATTCCTGGTGACCTTTCACTGCCATGTGTTATCTGGAACTGAAGTTGAATAAGCGAGTCAGAGATTTCATTTCCACGGTTTGAAGCGGCAGAACTGAGATGTTTGCTCTTGTCCTCCCCTCATTCAAGTACGAATGCAGTCTTTGCAAAGCACTGCTTTCATTTAGCTATACCCAGTTGGTACTTGTTGCCAAATGGAATGTGGATGTGCCTCAGAGAAGATCAGTCGTTACTAATGAAATGGCAATTAGTTTTTGCAACTTATTAGCATTAGTATTTATTTTACTTTACAATATTACCTAAAAGCATCTCCGAGATATTTAAACTGCAGCATTATTGGTTCAATGCCGTCTTTTAAGTAAATAGTCCTACAAATGTAAAGAGCTGGTATTTGTACTGCATGCACCTATGTTATCATCATCGCAAAGCAGATGCAGAATGTAAGGCGACTTGAACAATCAGCACTGTAATTTGCACAGTAACATTGTTTTAGATCTAATTAGTGCTTATGCAGATCCCTTACAAAAATGTGAAAACCGCACCAGGATGTAATTGTTAATGAATTTAGTGCAAAGCACATCTGCATAAATTCCATTTCAGCAAGAAAAAAACCCCAACCTCTAAGTTCAACTGCTATTTGCTCAAGAGCCAAAACACTGTGAATTGTGCCCACTATGTTTTAGCCTTGCTCTGCTGGCTTTGATATTTCAAATAAATACTACGAAGTTAAAGCCTCCAGCTGCAGACCAACCCATCTGTAGATGTTTGTTATATTTGGCAGTATTCAAAGATGATTTGCCTTGCTGCTGAAAAATAAAATAAAAAAAGAGGTTCTCTCAGCAAAAAACTAAAACTGAAATACTTATCAGCCAAAAACTAAAGTTTAAAAATATTCTGTGTGGGTCAAGTGACAGAACTTTTGGAACAGGAGGCATGCATGTATACTGCGCCTATTGTTTGAACTCTGTACCTTGCTCCGTGTGTATGCATTAAGTCCATCTGTAGCTTCTTTCTCAACTGCAGAACATATCTATGGCTAACAAGGAATGCAACCAATGGATGCAGGTAACTGATCTTAAACATCATGCATCAGCTACCTTAGAAACTGCTCACCTGCCCTTCAAGAATAGCATCAAGATCTATTCTACCACCTTTGTTTTTTCAGAGATGCTTACTGAGGTTTACGCAGAGCTCTGGAGTTGGTCTTCCAACAAAGAACTGGGCTCGTGAGCTTTTTGTACTAGCTTTAGAAATCTCACTCAGGAATTTGAAGTTGTCAGGAGTGAGTTTCAAGATGAGAATATTTTTTGCTGGGTCTTGGCTTTATATGTGACCTTCATATGCAAATATAACTCAAGGTGGACATCGCAGGTACCAAAACTTCAGTAAACTCATGTATGGGTTTTTTTTTTATGGAAGCCTTAAATATATGGTTTTCCTTCCCAAATAGAGTGAGGATGGTTTTTACAAGACTAAAATTGTTCTGAAAGACATTAGTCCATAATGAGGCTAGGGGAGCATCAGAGGAGGAATCAGGAGCAACCAAAACAACCCTGCCTGTCTTCTTACCCTGGCCTAATAAAAAAATACCTTCTCACAAGCTCAGGTCACTCAGAACAAGTGAGTGATCCAAATCAGAAGTTACAGCTTGTGGTATTGGAGAGGTCTTAACATACCAGCACTTTGATACGTATAGACACAACAGACACATATTTCAAAACATTATCAGTCCTGTTCTTTTTGGATTTTATTTATTTTTATTTTATGTTGGTATTTACCCCAAATATGGTGCTCAGAGTTAGGCTCAGGCCCTTTCCCCTTCTGTTATCATTATCTGAAACACTTTTCCTCTCTGTACTTTTTTTGAAAAAAAGTATAATTTTAGTTTTGCTTCCATGACGTTTGGCTGTGTCTTTTTTCTAAGTCAGAATAGATTCATGAAAGAGATGACAGAGCAATTCAGAGAGCTGTCTCTTACTTCAGGCCCTGTCAGAAACTTCCTATGGGTGATTAAATCAGGCAATGAGTTTAGCATTCCACACTAAATTCTCCATTTTTGAATAGGAGAAGTGATAGCACCAGTTCTCCCATTGAGGCATTCATGATGAATGACTGTGTTAGAAGATGCTGAGTCATTCGGATATCATCTGATGCACCTACAGAAAAATCTTAATGTAATTGAGATCCTTGCATTAAAATGGATAGCTTCTCAAGTTAATATATGAATCTAGTGAAAACCTTTGTAAGATTGCTATCCATAAATTTGTTAAAAGGAGATTAGTAAGATACATCTTGGCCAGCGTGCTTCAGGTTTCCTTTGGCCAGCGAAAACATGTGCTCAGTGCCTGAGGTCCACAGCCTTTTAAGTACCAGATGATCCCATGCCAGTGACAGCTGCTGAGTCAGCCCACAGAGCCTGGACCAATGCTCCCAAGCTGCAGGCTGTGGGTGTTCATGCTCCAGCCTTGATGGCCCCAGGGAGTAACAGGGGAGGAACAAGAGGGGACCGTAGCAGACCTACATGTGATGGAACTACAGGGGGACACCTAGCAGACAGTGAAGCCCCAACAGCACAGTGGCTTGGCTGCATTTCTCCATAAAGATATGCACCATTTCATAGAGAAAACTCCTGTCTGAGCTCTGCATAAAGAACTCAAAGAGAAGATCTGATGTATGTTTTTCAGTTTGAACCAACAAACTACCATTTAAACCATGCTTTTCATCTCCCCCTCTTTTTCCCTATTCTCTAGTAGAACCTAACATTTCTGTGGCCAAAATTTCCTTTTCTATCAGAAAGTTACTTGTGAGGTTTCCAGAATCACAAGTTAAGTGACACTGGTTTGATTTGTGCTTCCTTTTGAAATGATATTCACAAATATGGAGGACTTAGGAGACTGAGGGAAAGAGAAAGACTGGTACACAGTAGAACATGACTGATGGCGGAAGTGGAGATGAGATGTTCAACAGAAGGAGGTGAGAGGGAGGTGTGGAGGACAGAGAGAAGTAGGTGTCATTAAAAGGAAATGAAGAGACAAAGAAAAGTATGTGAACTGCACAGTAAGCTTCCTTTCCAAATGCTCAAATCTCAGCAGTTATTTTAGTTTTGTTTTGTTAGGAAAACTGACACTACACAAAGATGAGGGGACAGAAATTCATGGGATGCAACTGCTTTGTACCCACTTATGGTGGCACTGAGTTTGGATCATTAGGAAACAGTTTCCATGCAGAAAGTGGAAAGATGAACGTTGTAGACTGCCTCTGTTCTCTGGTCCAGGTTAGCCCTCGTGGGCAATCCCAGCTGACCTTGACCTCAAGAGAGCTTCCTCCTGAGCAGAGGCAAAGCCTCGGGTTGGGAAGCTCCTCAGCTCAGTGGTGTTGGAGGAGGCGAGCAGGACTCGAGGGTCCTCTCAGAAGAGCAGTCCTCAAAGCAAAGAGTGAAGGAGGACACCAGAGCCAGCAGTTCCAGGGATAACAGCTTTATTAACCACATAACAGACCTGAAGGGTGCAGTCCTCGAGAGCGTTGAATAGAGAACTTATACTTATCTATAAAGGGAAGGAGTGGTTCTTGGGAGAACCAATCAGATCCAGGTAAGGAGGTGGGTTGAGATGACAGATCTGGGAAAGGAACAAGGGAATAGAGTATTTAGGGGATTTCCAGAGAGAGAGGAGTGGGTAAGGGAGTGGTTTGGGTGATAGATAGGGAACTTGCTGGAAATAGCGGTTGAGTTAGGGATGATGTGACAGGAAAAGGGGCATGGTTTGGGAAAAATGACAGCGGTGTGGGTAGGAATACAGAACTTTCTGGAAAGGTGGAACAAACCTTTCAACATGGGGGGAGGAACAGGACAAAACCATTATAACTTATTACAGAAATTGGAATAAAATCCTAAATCCACCAAGCAATAGACACCCAATATAAACTTTCTCTAAGGACCGATAAAATTAATACCTTGTGTTCTTTTTAATAGATCATCAAGTAATTCACAGTTTCCAGTATCTAAAGCCTTTTTAGCTGAGAAATGAGAAGGCATATTACTAGCTGGAGTAATGAGTAGGCAATGAAACCTGTTCCTCTTCTCCTGCTTCCCCATCACTGGCCTGACCCTTGAACATGCCACGAGAGATTTACCCACTTAAGTAGCAATTAATGCTTCTATCTTTTGTTTGTCTGATTGTTGTTTGGTTTTTTTTGTTTTTGTTTGGTTTTTTTTTTCATGTGTGGGGGGTTGGATTTGTTGTTGTTGGATTTTTTGTTTTGGTTTTGTTTTGGTATTTTGGTTGGTTATTTTGATTTTGATTTTTTTTTCTTATGTTTTAGGCATTTCTCTATGATCTTCACCTGTTGCTGGAGATGATCATGTGTAACTTTCTTTTTTGAGAACTAGTCCTCCAAGCAGTTGCTCATGGAACTTGAGCAGCTATGGGAAATTGCAGCCTACTGCTCGTTTGGACCTAGAAGAAGGCAAAATAGGAATCCTGAGTAATCCCAGGAGAGGGGAAATGTCTCCTCTATCAGCACATTGGCTGAAACCTAGCATATGGGCAGGACAAGCAGACATTTTCTTCTTTGCTCTGTGAGCCCTTTTCATTTAGACTGTGCAGAATAGAAAATTCAGCTGTTCTCTTTTCCCACAGGTTAGCATGGATAATAAAGAGACTTCACTCTTTGCTTTCAGACATTTTTCTAAACTATTTTGATCCTTGAAACATTTATACTAACAAAGAAATTCCACTGCCTCCTTGTCTCCCTCCCACCCCCACCCCAATAACTTGCTCTGTCTTGTAACTCTGACTTGATTTTTGGCATATATTTGCATACATTAGAAACGGAGAGAGGATTAAAGTTTAAGAGGAAATTGTGGCTAGTGTGAAAGGGGAACAAAAGGACATCTGTGAAGTAGCCCACAACTGGCAAGGAAAGCTATTCCACCTCCAGCACCAGCTGCAGAGGAAGTGGTGCCCACTGCCCCAACAAGACTTTCTTTGTTTTGCTGCAAAAACTGGGAGTGGTGGCTTTTAAAGTGACACAATTTGAGGTGAGGAGCTTCCCTTTTTCCTGGTCTATTCTGATACTGTATGGCAACAGATGTTTTCCAAGCAAATAATTTCTCCCAAGATTACCCCAAGAAAATCTTCCAAATCCAGAGGGAGTACAGATTTATGGTGCTGGGTCTCTCTGTACCCACAGGTAGGCATGCAGGAGTTGCTGCTGTAAATTTCTCCAGGGCTCACTAACTCTCCTAAACCTGCCACTTCCTCCCAAGGCAGAGGAGGACATTTTCCGGCACTGCTTGGTCCTACAGCAGCAGAAGGAGCTGGGGACTGTGTGGAGGATGTGGCAGATGGGGGAAAGTGATGCAGGACAGGAAGCAAGCTGGAGCTGAAGGGAAAACTTGAGAATAAAAGAACAGTAGGACAAAAAACGCAAACAGGAAGAAAAAATGTGTGCAAAGCTGGCTTTCAGTAAGGTACGAGGGAACTGAGTTTTTTCTGAGGAGGAATGTCAGAGAGGAAAGCAATGGGGAAACACAAGAATGTGACATTTCCCCCACCCCGTGAGGGGAGACGCTTTTCAATTCTGAAATGGTGGAAGCACTCTGGATGCATTAGAAATATCTTTTTAATAATCAGTGAAAACAAGACTCCAAAACCTTTCTTGCCTTCTGCTTGCAGATCCTCTGGAAGGTGTAATGTGTTCAACCTCTTGCTGGGGACACTAAAGAGAGAGGTGTCTGGAATCTGAATGGTCAAATCTCTCTCCTAACATTTAGTTTTCTCAACAGTTTAGAGTGCTTAACTAGTTCTCCATTAATATTCCCTGAAAATATGTTTTTTAGCCATGAATCTGCAAGGTATTGAGATCTGAAGCTTATGTGTTTCCTTCCTGGGTGTATGAACTTGGACTGCTTGGCTCTATTTCCCCCTCTGCCTTAGCCACTTTGTTGTTCTGCTCCGCAGCTACATTCCTGCTTTGGAGCCACTGAAGATTGTAAGGTGAAGAGGAGTCCTGGGGTTTTTCCCCATCTGAGATTAATGTTCACATAGTGGTGACAACCTCCCTATGTGTGCCCAGCCCACGCAGCTTTTGTGCTGCGATGACTGTCTTCCATACAGACTCATCCACACCACTTTATCAGGCTGGCAGAGTCCTCTCTGCCTTCCACCATCATTAAGCTATAATTAAAAAATAAATGTGGCTCAAACCACCAGCTTTAAATTACTTTCATGGAGAAAACAATCAGCCAAACACCAAAAAAATCGTGCATGGGCTTTCTTTACAATGTATGCAAATAAGTCTCTGGAAATCCTCATGTGTCAATTGATTTTCTGTAAATCACTCAGTTACTGCCAGGTCCCTTCTTTCCTTGCGTGCACTTGGATGAGGAGGAGGAGATCTAAGTTTACAGTATGCCCAGTAGTGGCACGGCTGAGCCTTTTCAAAGATTTGAGGGGTTTCTGTTACTTAGTCTTTCAATTTGTTTCATTTAAAGAGGGTGGGATTTCTTCATAAAGATGTGAATTATAGTTGGATATACTGACTAATACAAGAACTAACTGCTCAGCCCAAGGTCGGTTAGTCTTTAGGTGACATGAAGTAAGGAAACATGGGGAAGGTTTAGAGAAAAATACTATTTTTGCACATGATTTTGAAGGGAAATTATTTTAATTCTTGAAATTGTAAGCCAATTTTTTTGCAGCTGTTGGCAACTTGTCTTTCTTTAGGTGGATACATTCCTAATTGGAAAAGTCCTGATTCCTAGTCTGTGGTGGGAACATTAAGTGCTGAGTGCCACTGAGAGGTTTACATCTCTCCCTATCATTGTCCTCATAAACTGCTACATGGAATCTTCTGATGAAACCTGACTAATAACATGGATATGAAAAACTCTTGTATTCATCCATACTGGTAAAGTATACCTGGTAGGATTAAAAAAGGTATTCACATTGATAGCAGTCTGAAAAATAGCCTAGAATATGAAAGAAGAGATCATCTTTTTCCCTGCCTCTCACTAGATGAAAAAAAGCTGACTTTCTTTTTCTATTTTTCTCTTCTGGCTCCCATGTCTTTGTGGATACCACCAATCAGGCAGACCAAATCTCCTTGCTCATCCCTGTGTTGGTTTCTAGTAATTCCTTTCCAGTGGAATAGACTGTATGTATTTCCCAGTCAGACCTGGGCATCATATGTAGAGTTTGAGGGTTAGTAAGGCTGGTGCACAAAAGGGAAAGCCACCTGGGTTCTCGGAAGCTGTCACTCTTCCCAACTTGATCATACAAAAACCAGGAAAAATATGTTCATTGCTAAAACAATAGCACAACTATATCAGCAAAAGAAACAGAACTTAAGTACAAGAGGGTGTCATTTTTCCTAGCAGTTTCAAGGCAAAGCTGTCCTAAATGATGGTATGGAGAGTAGCCAAATAGTGCTGAACTGGGGAACTCATTCTGAAGTTCAGAGGAGACAGTCTGAGAGGAGGTTCATGTCAGATTGACTGGACTTGAGGCATAGAAGAACAGAGTGACTTGTAACAGAACAGAATAGAAGAGAATGGAATAGAATATAATAGAATAGAACAGAATAGATTTCATTCAGAAAGGATCTACAACAATCATCCAGTCCAACTCCCTGATCAATTCAGGGGAAGTGAATTAGTTGTTGATATATTTCTAATTATTAATTTTTTTTTGGTCACACACTTCTGTGGCTGTTAGATATTAGCACATTTTCTTCATCATGGCACAGAAATTTTATGCTTACTGTGTGATTGAAAAAGGAGATAATAATCAAAATGAAAGTATACATTTCAAAGAATTGAAAATGTTGTAACTTTTTCCTTATTTTCACAAGAATGAGCTCTACAGTAAGTACATTTCCATGTGGCTGTTCACTGTTCCAGCATTATTCTGTGACCTTTTTTGAAAGTACACAATCTAGTGCTGATTCAGGACAACATTTCGTACCATGTCAGCCCATCATTGGCGGAAGAAAGAAAAGAAAGGATCCAACCCAGATGTTTCTCAGAATGTTCTGACAAACTCAAGATTTTAATGGCATTTGCTGCAATAGAGAAATAATTAAAAGAAGGGGAGAAAAGGGCGAGTGAGAATGCTGGGCAGTCATGCAGAGGTGATCACTAAATGTCCTTTATGTACCCAGTTTTTTCTTGATACTTAAGGACACTGTGGTGCTTGTACATGAACTGGAGCCACTTGTCACTAGAAAGGCTGCCAGGATTAAATCAGTAAGAAATTGTTTATTCAGCCTGTTCAAACAAAAAATGAATTGTTTTGATGAATGAGATTTTTTTTAATGAATTGGAACATGTAATGCCAGTAGCTTTTAAATGTAAAGCACTGAGGCAGGGTTTTTTCCTTTCATTCTGACATAACTGCCCTAAAATAACTGAAGTACCGGGGCTCCAGCAGTGGCACATTACATTATATATTGCAAAGGACAATAGTTGCCACTGTAGGTAGACAAATATCACTTAAAAAATCCCAACCAAACAAACAAAAAAGCAGAGAAAAAAACCCCAGCCGCTTCATATATTGCATATATTCTGTAGCAGCTTTGATAAAATTGTCTTCATTTTCTACAACAAAAATCATTCAGTGTTTCAGTTAAATGTACTTTTAATGATGATGAATATTTTTAAGTCCCTCTAGTAGGATTATTACCTTTGGGCAAAACTCTTCAGCGTCTCTTGAGAGAGGTCTTAATAATGGTGATAATTTGCATGTATTGAACTAAGCACTAACCTTCCTTACAGTTTTCAGAAGGGAACTAACCTTCCCTTTGTGGAAAGCAGTGTGCCTCCTCTGAAGCTGAGCTTACCAAAGTGGGGATATGACAGCCACACATGCACCTTGCTAAGGATTGGAAGTATTGCCTGTTCTTACTGGTTGCTATCGTCATTTATGAGGGGTGAGTTAAACTACACTTTCTGGGTAAAAAACCCCAAATTGAGCCAAGCAACTCAAAATCACACAGAGGTTCACCTGATCTATGTGAATACCATATTTCAGCTGCAGATATTTTTTTTAAGAATGAGATGACTCATAGTAATTGCATTGATACATTTCCCCTGTTAGAACTTCCATGCCACTGGCATAAACTAGATTATATACTTCTCACATTCAGGAATGTAAAGGTTCACCTTGGAAGACAGGTGTGGCATCAACCAAGATGAGGTCATGCCCATCAAAACTATGACATTGTACCCCTTCTGGCTGGAAAGGGCATGGTGACTGGATAAGCCTTCAATTATAATCAGGAAATTAAACTTGCTCTATGTGCAAGGAAGAGAATCTTGCATGGGAAAGTTCAGAAAGCTTTTTCAACCCATTCCAAATCGGCCACTGTGGTAGCATAATTAAGACAATAGAGGTGCTATATTTGGAAATGTTGCTAAAAGCAGTTTACATTTACATCTCCTCCCCTGGTAACTTTTGGAGATACCTCTGGCTGAAAGAAAGGAGAATTCACTGATACGCTTGGAAAACAAGTAGCCGAAATCTAAATTATGGTTCAGAAACCATACCACTAAGTCCATTTTATTTTAAAGTCTTTCTCCATTGTTCTTAATTATATATATAAAAGAAATAACAAATAGAGAAATATGTACTAGTTGTCTCTTCTGCTGGGTTGATTCCTTTCTATTAAAGCTATCATTTGATGAAGCAGAACATTTACAACCTGCTTTGATCCACGACATGCAGGAGTGCTTCCAGGGTACCCAACTTCCTCATCTGTTTCCCTGAAGTAACATGCCGCTCCATAACTGATGGTTGTTCCTAGCAAAGCCTTCCTGCATATTATTGCTCAGTCTTGTTAATTAAGCAAACTGAAGCTTCACATTTTAGCTATATTTAGAAAATCTCAGGAAACTTTGCATTATCTCCACATCTTGAAAGATTTGTCCCTGTTAGCATTTGGATTAAATTTCTTTGGTTAATCTTTTAAGACAATAATAATTAATATTTACAGAGCTTTCACATGAGGACTTGGATTTACATTATAGTCTTCTTATGTTTACTGCATCTTGTGCCTATAGATAGAGAAGATGGCCCAGTGTTGGTGGTTTGACTTTACTGATGGTGGAATGAGTATTGAAAAGATTTAGAAAATATAACCAAACTCAGGGTGCATGTCAGTTGCAATGCTGGTATAGGAACAATTCTCTGAACAGCCGCCCCCAAAAGAAGAATAGCACTCCTGTAAAGCTGCCCTCACACCTTCTTAAAATGCTAAGGGCAAGAAAGCATTCTGATATAGGAATGAATAAATGGTAATGCTGACCTCCTGGTGTGATGTGTTCTGGTACCCTGAACCACTTGGAATAAGAGTGTGGCCAGTGAATTGGTCTCAGTGGAGCTGTTCATGAAGAGAGCACTAACAGAAAGGAGAGAGGGGATCTGAAGGTCACTGTGTAAGCAATGTGATTTTGCCACCTAGATTATTCAGGTTTAGCAGTTCTTTTCTGTCACCACTGCATCCCTTTCCCCATCTCTCTTGAGTTTCTAACTGCTTGCAATTTAAGTTCATGGATCGAGCAAGGTATTAAGGCTCCTCCCTAGCACCTTGGTGACAACAATTTCTTTCCCTTGCCTGCAGCTGATGCTACTTTTTGGCCTAATTTTTGCTCCTTACCCCACTTTTTAAACAGAGAAGTATCTGTGCTCTTACCACAGAGGCAGTTGGCCCATCCCTATCAGAAATTCACAGCTTTTAGTGAAACCTTTCCAAGCCTTATTTCCTTTATGCACGAAGTGCTGATGTTGGTCCTGCTGAAGTCAAACCCAGCATGGTGAGGCACCGGGAAAGGCTATTCGCTGTGGCAGAGGAGACACAGGGTATCTATGTGGTGGCCCTCAGTGGAAGAGGTTTCCCTGGATATCCTTGAGCTCACTATAATGGGACAAGCCTGAAGAGCAGCAGTCAGGACAAAGCTACAAAACCTTGTAAAAAAGAATGTCCAATTGTTCTATTTTTCATCATACAACAATGAACATTTCCATCTTGGTAGTGCTACACTAATAATGAATACTCAATGTCATTCTTGTTTTTAATGACATTGCTCCCTTAAACCTTTGGTAATGTATGTGCACACACACACATATCTGTCTCTTACAAGAGTCTCTCCTAAGATTCCCCATCAGCTAAAAAAAAGTTAGAGCCATCACCAACTGTATCAATGAATCAAAATGTATAGTGGGGTTTCTACACAGTTTGGAACACTCCTTCATAAGTGATGTGAAGGAGTAGCTGACAGCATTAAGGGCAGGGAAGGTATAATTAAAAAAATATTTGTGAGTGTCAGGGAAAGTTGAAGAACCATATAAGTCTAGAGAAAGATGAGTAACTACAGGAAATTTTAAGGACAAAAGGAAATAATCAAGCTAAACTGAGGAGCAGATGGGATGGGGGAAAGAGGAAGAAGAGAGGTATAATACCGCACTGTAATTTAGTTTTTCTTCCAAAGAGTAGCACATCTTGTATTCTCTGTGAGCTGAACTTCTTGAGTGTCACCTAAAAATGTAACCCCTTCTCTCATCCCTTCCTTGTGTCAGAGAATCTGCCATTTAAACAGCCAAACTAAAATATTTCCCCTAACAGTTCTGCTTCTGTTTGACCTTAAATGTCTACATTTTTCTAAGGGTAATCCCCAAAGGAGTATTTAAAACAGCAGCAGCTTGGGGCAGTCTCCAAGGAAGACAGAAGGAGCCTCAGCATTCCCAATAAGCAGATACTTTGCCTCCTCACTGTTGTCCATTGTGGCCTCTTCTGGATTTCCTGATGGGAAAATTGGCTTTCATAACACTTCCTTACCTGTATAACAAATACCAGTTTACCTTTGCATAAACCAATCTCATACAGACTGACTTATATTCCACTTAAGTTTGTTTTACTTTTTTTGACCCCTGGATTTCAGGTCTCCCTACTGACCTTGGCTAGGATGGTTTAATGATGACTGGTGACATGCAGGGCTGATGTAGTATTGAGCAACAACTCTGCTTTCATTGCTTCATCAAAGTGGAGTGACTAAATAAAGTGAACCACCTTTTACCATGGATGAGCCCCAGTTCAAGATGACAGGGTTCAGTCCCTGTGAACATTGCCTCATTTCTTCCCATCTATACAACCACAGACAGAATACATAATGATACCTAAAATAAATAATTACTAAGTAGTGAAACTCTATGTAGACAGGGGCATTCCTACTGACAGAAAAGGTTAAGGTGGAATGGAGAAGATGCCCACTTCTCTGCTCCTCTTTTTCTTCATCAGTGTGTGCTGAAGCCAGTGAGATTCCTCCAGCTTTGGACCAGTATATCTAAGAACCAAATCTGGTTCTGCACTTGGCAGAAGCACAGATACAGAAACATGATGCTCAGCCAGATCTGCAAATAAAGATCTGCTAGATTAAAGGGCAGATATATAGTAGATGTTTTGCTTTCCTGGTAGCCTGGAGAGAACCACCCAGAACCACTTCTAACTTGTGTACGTATACTTTGAAAAGGGCAAAAATGTTGCTTTCATAAATTAATTTCACAGACTTTACAGAGATAAAAATAATCACTGTGACATTTTGTTTGTCTTTCTTTTTTCCTGTATGCAAGCAGCCAACTCTCAATTACTTACAGCCCTAAATTTGTTCCGCTCAATTGTGAAAAGCCCCCGCAATATTCAACAGGAGGGGAAGAATTCTGATCTGTGGAAAGTCATCATGTTTGCAGAGAAAGCAAATTTCCTCCTCTCCCAATATGCTGTGTGTATCAGCCAAAACAAGAGTCTTACACTGAGTGCCAACTGGTATGAATTCCAACCACTTTATGTATTATATATTAATGTTATAAAAATATGCACCCCGATTTTTTATAAAAGAGAATTTGTTGTGGCAATATCTGACACCACTTCTTAACTGACGTAGTTGTGACAGCCTAATGAAAACTCTCCTGCCAGCATGATAGCATTGGTTGTGGATACTGAATTGACTCAACAATTCATGGGGTTCTCTACTGGCTTTTCTTCAGTAACAACCATATCAGATTTGCTGAGCTTTTCTCTAGCTACTTATGATACTCTAAGCTCAACCAGGTCTAAAAAAATTTACAGTTTGATTATATTTCTTCTTATATATTACAAGTAACAGAAACTGCAGATACTAATTTGTTAATTTTTTTTTTCCTGATGCTTGGAGTGTGACTGCTCTGAATACTTCAGCTGGTTCAGAGCAGACCCTTTCCTTTTTCTATGAAATCTCATTGACATTTTCCCCCATGAGGGCAGATGTCTCACTGGAGACATCTTTTTTGGTTTCAGCGTGTGATGAAGGAAAGCATTACATACACTCGATGAGGAGTCTGGAGATCTTGTATGTGCATCTGTGGAATATACACAGACTGCAATGAAAATCTGGGATCAGCGCACAGGTTTTTGTCAGATTTGCTGAATAGAGAGCCAGGGTACAGCAGTGGATGTGATCACCTGTGGAAGCCAGGAAGAAAGCTCCCGTTCTATGAAAGCAGGCAGGGACAACAGAAGAGTGCAAGTGTTACTTAATGCCAGGTGCCTCTTTGGTGCGTGCCATCCTTGCCTCCTGGTGTCTAAGTTTATAAGAACATAGTAGGAACTTTGGCTGATAAGGTATCTGAAGATATAAAATCACATAATTATGTATTTTTGCATGCTAATTCAGTTGGTCCTGCCTTACGGTGGTGCAAACCAAGTCTACTGCCTAGACAGTGTATGTCCTGCACCGCAAACAATTGATGCACCATGGGCATGACCAGAAGAATGAGACACTTGCATGATGAGTGCAGCCTTGTCCTTCCAGTCTCACAGATTGTATCTCCAAGACAAGCACATATAGTGGGTGGCTATGACAGAAGTAAATTAGATGGCCTATTTACATAATTACCAAAATATATGACAAAACCAAACCCTACTGTCTCTGCACATAGTGAAAGCTGGTAGGAATAGCTCAGCTGGACAGGGAAAGTTTGCAGGGCCTCAGACTGCAGGGGTAAATTTTTCCTTGGGCCCACTGAAAGAGTCACAAATGCCTTTTAAATTTCCTGGTCAGCAGTAACAGGAAGCCCTGAGTGCAGCAAGGCATGCCTGGGGCCGGGGCGATGCGGGCGGCCAGCTGCTGGCAGGGATTAGGAGGATCTGCCCCGACCAGGTGCGGGTGTTGTGCTCCTTAACCAAACATTTTTATGTGCTGATCACCTCCCACGAAGGAGACAGCTGTTCCTTCTCCTTCTTATCCAAATGCTTGCTTCCCTTTAACCTCTGGTTTCTTAAGCTACCAGCTTCTGGGTCATGGTCCTGTAAAGTAGATAGCTCCTCGATCAGTCAATCTCATTGGCTTCAAAGGGTAACCCTGCAAAAACTGGTGTAAACCACATTTTTTGTCAGCAAGCTGCTTCTTATGGTTTTACTCTTTCACTTTTCTCTTCCTTTCTGTTTCCTCCTTCCTTTTGCCCCCTCCCTCCTCTTGTCCTCCGTCTCCCTCAAAACAGGTAATTTCCAGCTGTTTTCTCTCAGAGCAGGGAAGGCTTCCCCCTAGACTCTCGTGTTAGATTTGAGATCGCCTCAGTGCCCCACTGATTTTTTTTTAACCTTTGCCTTCCAGAAAATCTACCATTTAATGCTGGTTACAAAATCATCACATCTATAGGTACCATTTTCCAATACAGAGTGTGTAACTCATTTCCCCTTTAGTGGCCTTCTTTCACTATGGCGATTAGTATTGTTAATTGTAACTGTGAAACACACATTGCAGAAACATTTGACCCAGAATCAGGACCCCACTTTTAAGCTTGCATTGCTTAGAAGTGCATGAATGCTTGAAAACATAAGTTAGAAACAACTCTGCAGCAGGATGGCTACAAAAATGCTTCAAGGAGATGATTCTAATAATTTTCAGACTGACTGAACAACAGCTGTTTTTAAAGAAGCATTGCAGATGAAACAACAAAGAATAAAGAAACCTACTGGAAGGCAGTGAAGCCTTATGTGTAGTGCTTCAGCACTGAGGTTTTGTGGCTGAAGAGCTGAATCAAACATAATTCAGCAATACCAGTGCCAGAAATCTCAATAAATTGTGCTTCATCCAAAATCCTGGTGTGCTGGGTACCAGAAAGTGAAGAAAACAATATCCCAGTGAGACAAAACAAGCATCATCAGTTTTTATCATGGTCTGCATTGCCATTTATAACAGTAAGAGCATTTTCTCTTTGGAGAAGGTTCTTCTTCAGGGTCCAGGGAAGAGAGATTGTGTAAACCCTGCCCAAGCTCAGCAGCTGAGATGAAATACAGAACTGTGCCTGGTATCTGAAAAGAGTGAGAGTGCTGTAGATGGCTTTGCAACTTCACAAGTTTGTATTCTTTGGCTACAAGTGAAAAGGGCCACCCAGAATGAAAGTGGAGGCTGGTCACATAGGCTTAAGACAGATTATGACAAAGATGATTCAAAGCTGTGACAAAAATGAGGGTATTTTTCCCAAAATGATTACAGCTACTGTAGAGACATGGTTGAACCTCTGAAGAGCCTGGATGTGCAGTTCCTCTGGGTACATGGATAGATCCCATACTGAAATTTCATATTTGGCTGGGAAAAGAAGGTTCACCCTAGTGTGGAAAAAAATACTGTGTGCTTCTTGAGTGTGCAAAGACCAGTAAATCCTGAAGACAGAACCTGCAGAGACATTTGTCCTCTCTCAACCACAAACACATCAGAAAACCTGCAGCAGCCAAGAAAAAACAGACAATGTAGTGAGATGACTCTCACCCAACCCTATATATCATTACTTATTTTATCTTCCAAAGGCAAGTGTACAGGTATTGGGACCTAGTCCAGGAAAGCACTTAGGGCTGTAATCTGATAGCATGCAATAGATCAATACTTTAGCTCAGCAAAGAGCACCAATGAAGACTTTGAGCAAATTATGGTGTTAAATTCACACAGTGTAAAGGCACCAGCATTTGTTTCCCGGGCATTTGCGTAATGCTAACTCCAGTGTTGCAACTCCCTGCTGTAGGTTATTGGCTTGTGCAGGTGCTCTGTTAATAGACTTGGGCAAGGCAAGAGGAAGCAGACTTACCTCTCTGATTCCACCTTGAAGAAAACAGTCTGCGAGGGACCCAGAACCTTTGGAACATTCCTGCAAAAGCACATTTGCCCTGTGGGTCAAAAGAGTGAGCTTTGGGGCAGAGGCTATTAATTCCCAACTATTTAATTCCATGAAGTCTTCATATAGGAATCCAGAAGTAACTCTGGATGAAAGTTCAAATAATCTGCATTAATTTTGAACCAAGAGAAGTGAGTCACCTTCCTCTTTCCAGGCTCCCAAGAAGATCCCCAGTATACAGTTGGAATACATAAGTGAGACCTGGGGAAATGACATGTGGAGCAGGTAATGTTGAAAAATGTCCTGATTCAGATCTCAAGGAGAGACTTCCATTGACCTAACTCTTTTTGGCTTAGAGTCTGCGAGAGCATGGTCCAGATTTGAAATTAAGGTCTACATAAAATACTGCAGAAAACCCCCCAAACCTTGGACAATTTTCTGATATAGCAAAGAAGTTACACTGCTCTATGAAAGAATGCATGTCATTTCAGTGAAAAGAAATCAGGTTAAAAAATCATTTAGAAAGTTGGATTAACTCCATCAACATAGGTATCGATTGAAGGTAAGGTATGGAATGGCAGCAAAAACTAGCGCTACTCTGTTCAGAAACGATCAGTCAGTGACTGCTACGGTGACTGCAGCGGCTCCCAGGCTCTGGGCACTTTATAGGTGGTAAATGAATGCAGTATTCCATTTTATTCTGGGGGCTGGGCTTAGTGTAGGAAAGGTCTAAGGAAGAGACAGAAGTAGTAAGACCACAGTGGGGGCACAGGGCTATTTCAGTGGCTAGATAAAAGCTATGAGTGGGTTTTTTCATAAACTGAAAAGCCTGTCTTCCTGGCTGTTGAGGCAAGCAGGGTCAACTGCCACTTGGCCAGGACACACCATGGTTCCTTGTGGCTGCTATGCCCAGATTTCTGCTTTGCAGAGGTGCAGCAAAGACAAGAGGATGAGTGGTTGTTGTTGTCCTGATCAAGTGAGTTGGGATACGCAGCCAGACCCAGAAATCTGGAAGTTTCAGCAGGTTGTCTCCACAGGGAAAAAAAACTCTTGCTCCAGGTTACACAAGGAGTCTGCGGTAAAGCAGACTTCTCGATCCTAAACCGATACCCAGACAAGCAGCTTTACATAGGACTGGGAGAGCATGCCAGGCACAGAGGGCAGCATCTGGATTGGGTGAAGGAAGCAACCATCAAGGCTAATGCTAAGCAGACAAAGGGCCATTTACTAATTCAATTTCCAACCTGTAAATGCTGTCGCAACAGCATGTGCTTTAATCATATTAGAAAAATTGCACTTCTGCTTCCAAAATCAATTTCATGAGGATGTTGTCTCCATAATATACATGGCTAGATCCTCAATAAGGTAATCAGCAGAGTTATGTTGACTTTGGAGAAGATTTAATGATTCATATTGCTGGGGAGCTGATCTTCAATCATGGAATGTTGAGACAAGAGAAAACATTGAGCTGTGATGACTGAGCAGCACCTTGGCCGTAATTTAACAAGCTTATTTTCTGGGGAGTTGGGTGATGTGCAGAGTGGTGGTATCTGTCATAGGCAGTAATTAAATCCCATGTGACCTTTACTTCGAAGTTTTAAATAGAATAAAAATGGTGCATAGAAGTTAATTTTATGAGTGAGATTTGGTATCTTAAAAGCATGGTGGACTCAAGTTATAGATGTGTAAAGACTAAATAAAAATGACACACCTATTGCAAGAGTAAAAGATCTTTCTGAATCATAAAAACACACCTACTGCATATACAGACAGAGGGGAAAAAAAGACAGCCATCATTATCTTTTTTTTATTAACAAAAGGCTGCATTTTACTGTAGGTCTTGCTAGGAGCAGGAAGCTCATCCCAAGGCGAATAGAAATTTTCTTCAGGGTGCATCTGCTGGTGTACAGAGAAGGAATAGTTGCTCCCCCCCCCTCCCCCCAGTTGCCACCCCAGCTGGGATATCACAGCCTGGCAGTAGTTCTCTAGGGACAGCAGTGAGCCAGCATGTGCAGCAACTGTTTGAAGGAAGGATTAACGCACATCGTAAAAGTTTGCAGCCAGAAGCAAGAAAGGAATGTTTTCATGAGACATCCGTAGGTTATGAAGCACTGTCTGTGCAGGCAGCTATTAAATAAAAGGCAGAGAGCAAAGCACTCACAAAACACAGGAAATCAAGTTTATTTCTTCTTGATAAGCAGCCCAGGTGAAATCTTCATCTCCCTTCCCTCATGTCAAACATCCAGGTTGGTTCCTGCCATTCCTGGGTGGACAAGGCAGTGGTGGCTGACAGCTTTGACGGGAAGGCTGTGTGACCAGTGGGGGTTGCTCCTGGTCCCCACTGGGAGCTGGTGGTGGTGCTGGCTTCATGGCCATGCCCAGGAAACCAGGAGAGCTATGGCTATTACTTCAACTTGGCTTGAAGAAAACAGACCTGGTTTAAACTGCCAGGGTTTGTTGCCATCAGCTTGGCAACTTAGAAAATTTACTGCAGCTGTGCCAATATAAAGGGCCTACTCCTGATTTTATGAACATTTATAAGGCTGGGTTTTGTAGAAGTCTGTTTAGACCAATAGTTTCCTATGCTTGAAATAAGGGGACTGGAAATTTGGGTCTTGCTTCCTTGTGGTATAGCTGGGAGTAGAGCTGCGCAACACAACTTTAACTTCCTCTGCTCCAAACTATTCCTTTTTTGTTTCATGACGTTTTAGATTGCAGTTTTCACTTGATATCAAGTGTATCTGACTAACTAGTGATTTTGTACTGTACAGCACAAGGTAGGGGAGCACATAACTAAACAGAGGACAAAGAATTGCTCAAAATGGCTGAGTACTAAAAACCTCTCCAGCCGTGACAATACGTACTCATTTGAGGTTTTTCAAGCTGTTAAATATTTTTCAATTCAGTATTTTTGTTCGTTTGTCCTGGGTCTTGTCCTTTTTTTTTTTTTTTAAATCCTCTTTCCTGTAAATTCTCTTTACTAAAAATACCGACCAATGGTCTCTTTGTGCAGTGAAATCAGGTTGGTGAAAACTGGTTTTGTGCGAGCAGCATGATAAAAGGTGCATTCAGAAATATATCCAACAAGTAAGCTCTGCGGGGTGTACGTCTTCTCAAAAGGGAAGCTGAATCCTCCAAGCCTTTCCACTGCCGGCTTGTGTTGCTATTGAAGACAGCCGTGAATAAGGTTTTGGAGGATCAGGCCCCAGAGTTCAGCAAAATTTACTTGCTGTCTGCTCTCTATAGCATTTAAAAGCTGAAATAAAAGGAAGAATTAATTTCTGTTTTAAATTCTTGGCAAGCAACTTCATCTTGTTGCTTATCTTTTCACGGGAATCAAAGGATATTTCCTTGTTACAGCTACTTGCAGAGCAGAGGCTCGAGGGAGAGCAAGGTATTTACTTTCTCAGATGAAAATCAGACTCAACCCAGTGGTATTTTCAATAATGTTTCAATATTGCATTGCTAAAGAATAGGCAATATTTTGGGTTCTCCATTTTTTCATTCTTACCCTAAGCATGGCTCCTTTTTCAGCCAAAGAATTAACTATTTCCATGGTGCTCACTCGATGCCTTGCTCTTCCCAGGGGCTTCTGTCAAACTCTGTTTCATTGTGAAGCATTGCACTTTTGGAAAATATAGCCCACGAATTTGGTGGTAAACAAGCCTTGGCTTTAAGACAAAGCTGGTTTTAATCTCCATGCTCAGGCTACAGATCTGACCATGTTTTTTAACAAACCTCTTATGAAGAAATCCTATTCATGATTATTATCTATATGAGAATAAAAATGTCTAATTACCTTATATTAAATCTGTATTTATCAATTGTGGTTTTCTCTGGGAAATTATAATTTGCAGAAATGCTCCACATTCCAGGCTGTAACAGTTGGAGGTGGATGTCCTTAAGGATGGAAAAAAAGTTCTTTTTTAAATGGCACATTTACTAATTATAAAATGCTCTTATCTCTCTGCAGCCAAAGCCAAAATGAACATGTGCCTTGCACTAAGAAATCCCAGGATTGTCACAACTTGTGCCAGCTGTTGAGGTTATGACACCTGTGCCAGCATCGCCAGCTCTGCCCACTGTCATCTGTTCCAACTGTTCCATCTGCACTGTTTGTACCAATTCTCCCATTTCTGCATCTGTACCTTCTGCAGAAACGGGTCCAACAATGCCAGCTGTGTCATTGGTGCCAAATATGCCAGATGTTCTATTTGTCCACCCTGGGCCAAATCAATGTAGTTTTGTGCTCATTAGTTTTAGCTGGTAGATTCCATTTCACAATTTTTTGAGATGCACTTAGATCAAATCAATTCTAAATCACCACTACAATGGCTTTACATCTATCTCGCCATAAACAGAAATTTGTTTGTCATCCTGTGTTTGGTCAAAATTATTTTAACCTTATTAAGTTGTGCCTGATGACTTGAGTTCTGTCTTAACAGCAAGATTATTTTTTCTTCTAGAGGATGTAGCTGCAGAGAGATGAATAGAAAAAAATAAGGGTCATAGTGTCCAGGCTGTAAATAATCCCCATGATTGCAGTAAAAATTGTCTACACACTGATGTACTGACTGAGAAATCCCTGGTCCTGATCCCTTATTCCAAGACTGCAGATGAGGACAAGACCATCCAATGCCGGTTTATTTGTACTGGGTACTTTAAGCTGTGAGAGACAGAGGAAAATGAAACCCTGGGTTTGTACTGACCATGGGCAGGTTTAACAAGGGCTGTGCTAAAGGTCTGTTCTTTTCATGACTGTCCGGCTCAGGAGAGAAGGAGCCACTGTGCTGCCAGTGCCACCCCACAACTGCTCTGTGGCTGCACCCAGCCTCAATAGCTTTTTTATTGGAAATTGTAACTTGAATTGATTTGAGTGACAAGTGTTCTGCCTTGTCTGTGCTTCACTAATGACATAATATTAAAGCAAAATTCATGAGTCACTGCTTTTTTTGATTAATCATTTACTCACAGGACCGTTCCAGTTTGCGTCCTTGGCAACATCCAGAGAGATCACACTGCATCCATTGAAGGTGGTGGGACTTTAGGATATGTCATGTCCTCTGGTATTTAGCACTCTGGATCAGTAAAGACAGTAAGAATTTGCTGCTGCCAAGTACCTCGGAATAGAGTTAATTCCCTCATAAGAGAACAAGCCCAGGTTTTGCATCCCTGCCTAACACTGCTCAAAATAGCTTTCACAATAAAATATATGTAGGACATAGCTGGTGTGCTGTGCTGACCCAGGGTCTGCAGCTGACCGTGTCTGCCTGGGTGCTTCTTCAGCACAAGTGACAATACCAGACTCGATCCCCGTGGATTTCAACTCTGACCCTGTGGCTCCGATAGGAGCTCTTGGCACCATGGTCCAACCTGCAAGCTGCTGCTCACGAGGAACCAGGTGCTGTCATCACCTACAGCCCTGTGTGGGTGAGAGCCTGCTCGACAGCTTGGGAGCGATATGCTGCATCCCAGCGTCCTGGACCCGGAGTGCTGGAGGTGTTGCCTGTGGTCCCATCCGTGGCCCCCCCTACACCGTGGCAGAATTACTCATCTCCACCACAGACAGCAGTGTGGCACCGGAGAGACGCGGCTCTGACATGAGGGGAGCTAGAAAACAGGTTTGCATAAACTCAGTCTGCCACTCTGAGGTATTGAAATGCGCAGAGCTGACAGCTCCTCGTCAAAGGAAGGTACAAATTAAAAAATAGCAAGTGAGTTAATTTAGGAAAAGGGACTGAGGCAGAAGGAAAAGAAGCATTTAATGGAGAGGAAATCCATAAGTGCAGAAGGAGGCTGAAAGTCCAGCAGTGCCATGGGGTTGTGCATGATAAGGATCTCTTCCTCTGGTAGGGGGAACCCACGAGGAAGAAGATTCCAGTGAGGCTGCAGCCACTTTGATCCTGTTCTGCAGCTGTCACAACATATTTAACCTTAAAAAAACCCTGACCTTGAGGAATTTGCTGTACATAAAGGTTCCAAAGTGCAGTCCCATTTGATATGCTTTTCTCTTTCTTCTACAGGATTAAGAAATAGGGAGAAAACTGAGAGAGAAAAAAATAAAAATTTTTTCTGTGTCTGGCTTGTGTAACTGAATTGGCATTCAGTGAGAGGGACAGATTTCTAATTAAGAAATAACTCCTGTAGTTTCTCAGGCAAAACTCTGGCTGAAATCTGTGATTCATTACTTTAAAAATTCCTCGAATTTCCAAATTGTGCAGCTGGAGGACACCCACTGCCCCAGCCTGTGAGCTCTGCCACTGTGGTCAGCAGCCACCTGCCAGGCATTGTCTTCACCCATATGGCAAATGCCTTAAGTTGGGAACTATTTATTTCTGCGGTGTTTGCAACTAGGTTGCAAACCAGCAGGTCTGTGGTCTTCACTCTGCTGAAAACAGGGCCTGAGAGTAATAACCAAATGATCCTTTCTCTGCTCCACAGCCCCCTGCATGGGCTATCCCATCACTACACTGCTGTGAAGCAATGGATGGGCTACAGCTCACCCCTCCCTCCTTAGAAGGGCTTATGGAGGTGTCCTTGGTAAGCATTTCTGGGGCTGTCTTCCTCAGCCGCTGAGCTGAAAATATTTAGTCCTGGGCATCCAAAGGAACTTCATTTCTCCATGGCAGGTTGGCTAGGAAATTTGGGGCATCTTTTGCCTCTTTCTGCTTCCTGCAATCATCCAGGAGATTTGCTTGTAGCCCAGAAGTTGGAAGAGCTTATTTCCTGCTGTGTTGGCCTGCTGCTGGATTTTTGATGGTTACTGCTGGTCCTGGGTTTATTATAGGGCAGTGGGCTGCATTTGGTGATCACTGCTGTATGGTAGCAGGAGCTGGGTAATGCCTTACTGGTCCTTGTGGCTGGAACCAGCAGAACAGGGAGTCCCAGCCAGGAGCACCATCCCACCAGTTGTCTCAGACATCTTCACTGGCCCCTGTGACCTGTGGGAACAGGGAAGGGCAGTGAAGAGGACTTGCCAGCCCCTCATTGTTTCAAGGATCCTGATGTGTTGTATGAAATTCTTTCCTTATTTCACTGTAAAAAGAAGAAATTTTGGAGGCTGGGGAGATGGAGAACCAGTCTTTCCTTTAAGAGAAGGCATTGTGGCAGTGTCCTGGGGATATTCTCAGCCTTCAGTTTTACCTTGAAGAGATTTATTATTTTTTTCCTTAAAAGCCATTGCTTCCTCCCCTTTCAAGTTTTCTTGAATTACATAGATCTCCACCACCTTGTCCCAAGGAGCACAGCTGGCCCTTTAATCACTCTGTTTACCACCTAGCTAGCAAATGTAGGCCACTTTTATTTATATAAAATAAAATAAAATAAAATAAAATAAAATAAAATAAAATAAAATAAAATAAAATAAAATAAAATAAAATAAAATACTGGTAATACAGAGTATTTCCCCATTCAGTTTGTATGCTTAAAACAGAAAATTAACGTTGCTGAGAAGACTGTTAAAACCTGGCACTGAGGAGCACCAACTAATTAAAAATATTCACTTTTACCCTTGCCACCACTACCAATAGCAGAGACATCAACGTGCACACATTCACACACACGCCAGATGATTTTGTCTTTACTACCACATTTGTAGGTTGTACAGGCAGATTTCCATTAAAGTCCAGATCGTGAATGCACAAGACATAAAGTACATTCAGGATACATATTTTTTAATAACATTTTATAATTTTTTTTTAGAAAAGAGAAGTATGAAGAATTGAAAGTATTTTACTTTCCATTCTTTCAGCAGAGGGACAGCTTGACTTAGAGGGAGGGTTTGCACACAGGGCAAAAGCAGTGTGCTCTATCTCAACTAGTTTCTCTGGCTGGCCTGATCTTGGGACCAGCAAAAGGTCGAAAAGAAGTTTTCATCCCACATATACCCTTGGCAGCTCATCCTATGGAGAGAAATGCTTCATCACGAGACTCTCCTACTCTGTTTACCCCTACAGGGAAAAGCTTCAGTTAGGAGACCTTAACAGTGGTGAAAAAGGAATTGTGTAGAAGAATTTTATAGGGGTCCTGTTCTTTCTCAGTTTTTTGTACCTTTCTGGTTTCATCTGGGTGATGGCAACACAGACATCCTCTTTAAAATCTTCAAGGAGAATTTCTAAAAAAAAATTAATTTCCACAGCAAACTCTGCACATGAACACCCCAAAGAGCGTGACTGAAAAGGATCTTTTTCTTGCAGCAGCAAACAGCCAGGCTTTCAAAAAGAATGAACCCACGTCAGTATTTTTAGGTTTTATTGCGTTTATTTAACAAATGTCATTACTTGCAGCTTATAAAATGACAGCGAGCTTGTGTGAACTCTCCTGATACTTTTTTGCATTATCCTAGTGGGCAACAGAAATAGGCAGGGGAGAGAGGAGTGAAGTAGCTGAAGGGTGCCAAGAACCAGTGCATATCTATGCAGCAAAAAACGTTGAGGTGGTACTGAAAGATTTGTGGCATTGAGCAGTGGTATTGGACCGCCTGTAGAAACTTTTTTAAAAATATGAGAATAGCCCATTTGTTGGGTTTTAAAAAAATATCAAATTTCACACTGGGATGCTATGAAGGGTGGAAACTTTCTTGAAAAATTGTCATTTTATACAACTCTAATTAGCAAACTGTTCATATAAACCCACAAGCTGTGCAGCAGATTTCACTTCCAACATCTCTACAGACAAGACAGAATTTCACCTACTTATTTACTGATCATGTCACAGCATCCTTTTCCTGCTTGCTGATGACTGTTCAGTGGCTTATGTAAAATGTGCTGGTGATTTCACAACATTTCCATTGGAGTGTCCACGTGCTAAAGCAAATCACCATCGCTGGCACACTCCTGTTGGCAGTCTCATTAGTTAGGAACCAAGGAGAATTATCTTTTCAACCCAAGACATGGTGCAACCAAAAGTAATTGAAAAATGTGGATGGGGCTGTTGTTTGGGGTCTCAGGCACTGCACTTTCCCTCTTGGTATACCTTTCAGCAGCATGAATATTTATGACTGTACTTTGTCTTGTTACAGACAAAATAAGAGAAGCCCAAGGGGATTCAGTCAATGCAAATAAAAGCAATGTTTGCAAGCATGAGTAAACCTCAGTCACAGCACTTGGCATTTTATGTCAAATACAGCTAAAGCGCAAAATTGCAAGAGATAGAAATGATTTCAGGACGGAACTGTTGTTGGGAGGTCTCTGGAAAGAAGTGGAGGGAGACTTGAGAAATGAGTCTTCCCTCTTTCAGGCCAAGGGTCAGGCAGGGTTTCCCGTGTTTTGTATAGAGCCACTTGAGGATCCTTTATCTTAAGTGAATCTCCTGTTTAATGAGGTGGTAAAATCGCAAATACAGATTGGATCTCTCATCCCTTCTGCAGCCAAGTTGTAACTTCTGCTAGTTACTTACACATATTAAAATGCACCTTTATCCTTAAAAATTTTTCACGTTGGTAAAAATCCTTCAAAATCACACTTGTTGGACACCATGGCAGAGATTATGAGGAAAGATAATACCTGATTAAAATAAAGTAAATCTATTTCATTCTTACTATTTTTGTAGCCCTTCAGTAATGAAAAAACAAAAAGATTGTGCAAGAAGGCTCATACTCTATGAGCATCCTGCTCAGCATTTAAAATTAAAGATTTGTAGTTTTCTAATTGTCTTATTTGATGTCATGGGGAGCAAAAAATTTCTTCTAACTCTCTTCATTTAATTCCACCACGTTTGCCAATACTTAGAGATAATACAGTAGTAATTTTTATTTTCCTTTGCATTCCTCCAGTAGACAGAAGCCAAACAGAAGTCACTTTTTGCTCTTCACATGTGTCTGTAAACTTAAAGCATCCTCAAATATGACTTCTTGGAGTTCAAGAGGTAGAAAATAAATAATGATATGACTTTTTATTCATTTTGCCCATAGTCATTGTAACTTCCAGTTTAAACTACACAAAAAAAATTAAAATTAAACATATATATGTTATATTTTATATATTTTATGTATTTATCTGTGCATGTCTTATTTATTTGCTCACGTGTATATACATTTACTCGTAGGTTTTGACCACCTCCAAGTAAGCTTTTCCAGATGCTGTATTTTCTGATCTTAGACTTTAATGTTTCCAATTTGTAGAATATTTAAAAACAGTTTTAAAGCTTTTCATAGTGGATAGTTATAATTTGGCTTAAATATAGAACACTTTCAAATCCAGTTTTGTTTATCTTTTTCATTACTCAATAAATGCTAATCCAATAGCTTGTTTGTTTGTTTGTTTGTTTGTTTAATATATACTTATGAGGGCTTAGATTTTCTAAGATTTGTAAGATGTAGTCCCTCTCAAGCACTAGCTCCCTTTGGAAAACCAATTTATTTTAAATCTCAAGCTTCTTTTAAATACCAATATAACTCAATTTATGAGCATAACTCAAATCATGGGCATGACATATCAGTTTAAATTAATAAGCATTTATTTATTTTTCTTTACTTTTCAGTTTTTGAACCTGCTATAAACTGAAATAAAAAAACAATAAGTAAGTGTAAAACCAATAGTTCTCTTTGAAACTTCATAGCTGCAGGTTTTCATTATTTAAAGCTCTGTGAAGCATGATCACAGCTGTATTGAATTCACAGATCTTTTCTGACCTAGCTTTGAGGCTGTATTTTTATAAATTGGTGAGAAAAATTTTACTGTCTTTGACAGATTATTAATCTGCCTGGTTATTCCTCTTCCTTGCAAAGCAGTGCAGCTGTTTTGTGTGAAAATAAGGACTTGTGCCCCCCAAGTGACTTTTCTTTCTGTTTGATTTTACAATAACGAGTCATAGTGATGAACCAGTGACTCTTCAATTTTGTCATCTGAAGAAGTCATGTAAAATCAGAAGTACAGATTCATTTCATAATGAAATAGAAAGGAAAAGTGGTTTGGAGAATGCTCTTCCCAAAGACCATTATTTTAGAAGTTATATAATAAGTCAGAAGTATGAAAATAAAAATGCCTGTAATTATTTTCACCCAGTGCTTTTTCATTCACATTTGTTTCTGTAAAGTGCCTGACAGCACTAAGGTCATTATTAGAAGCCCCTGTCCAACTTGAATAATGACGATCCTTGTGTTTTGCTCTTTAACCCATTGTCTGATATACTGTGGGGCCCTGGTATGCCATCTGGTATTTGGCCAAGAACCTTCTCTATAGCTGTTGCTTATGGTAAGCTACCAGGGTGGAAAGCCAAGGTGTGTTTTGGAAGGAAATACCTCTGCAGAGGGCACATTTATCTGCTTTGTTTCCAGTTATTCCAGGGTAAACGCCTAGGCTGCTACTCAGGGCAAGTAATGATTTACTGACTTGATGGGACTTAAATGGGAGGATCGTTCTGCATTTAGTTCATATTGCTGAATACGGTAACAAAGAAGAAAGAAACTATTTCCACATTGGATTTGCTGTCCTACTTGAGACGCTTAATATCTCTAGACTTGTGCTGTCATTAATGCAGTGAAGTTATTTAGATATCCACTGAATTCAAAGTGTGAGAGAAGGTCATAATAGAGGAACAAGTGTGATGGTGAGAGGAGAAGCCTGCCAACATTTAAAGCACAAATTTGCAGCCACATCTAAATTGCTCCTTCTAACATATTTCAGCTGTAGGGATGGGCAACTCCAAGGGCAGAAATCTGAAATGAGTTTAAATCCTTTACTCAGATATAAGTAAGGTGAGGTACATGGCAACACATATTTAGTGCTAATATTGAGTCTTCTCCATTTAGGCAGAGAATTAAAGGCATGATTGTTTAATAAGGGCATAACCAGAGGCATTTGTTGAATTCCTTAATCCATGCAAAGACATGCTTTTGTACAGGTCTAGAGAAAAGACTTTATCTCCTGATTTAAATGTCATCTTTGTAATGACAAAACTCATGAAAGATCAAGAAAGATTCTGACATCAAAACTATTCATCACCAAAGAAATTTCTGAAGGCTGAACACTGAAGCTGTGTATAATTATACACTGTCACAGAAAGCTATCCCCATGCAGAAGACCTGCAGAAGTCAAAAGGAGTTTAAAGTCCTTAATTGTTTACAGTGGGGTTGTCATGGTACACAGGACTCGTGCTGTTCATCTTATACAGGGATGACATTTTTATCCTAAATGAAGGAAATATTGAGTCAAAAGTACATATTTATGACTATATTTAATACGAGAATTTTCAAAAAATACATAGATTTTGCTCTATTCTTATCATAGGTTTTAAAAATACTCTATTCTGTTCTTCAGTTTTCTACTGTTTCTATAAACCATTCTAATATGTAAGCACCAACTTCAATAAAACTTTTAACATGAACAGCAATTCCAGAAAAAAAATTGCAGCAACTCTTTGGAAGCCAGGCTGTGTCACCCGATTTTTACAAGTTAAAGTTTCCTTGAAATATCGCTTGAAATACACCATTCTGCTTACTAGGAGGTGACAATGACATTGTCATTTACCAATAATCATGATCGTCTTTGAAGCTGAACATAAATGTTTGCTAACAAAAGATATATCCAGTATATGTCTCCCTGTGTATCCCTCATAGGGAAGAAGAACTGTTCAAAAACTTCCGTGATATCTAATCATATTGCCTTTAAGAAAAGGAAAACCTGAGTGGTCTGGGATGGCAAGAAAGAAAATAAAGTGAAATTGTAATATAGAGAAAGGCTGGCAGAAGGCTTGAACCTTTAGGGTCTCAAAATATGACCAGGTAAGTTCACAGCTTGTCATCTGATGGGAGGGTAAAGAGAACATGAAGGAGACAAGGAGGAGACATAAGAAATGTTGAGTTTCACAAGACTGACTGTATCAATGAACCTCACTTCTCCACAGGGAAATTGTAATAGTCTTACATTGAACGACATGGTCATAGGTACCATGTTAGTATTTCTATACAGGACAGCTAGTTTATCATTTTACTTCCCCTTGCTGAAATACTGCTCCCACACGGCTTGTTTTGGTGAAGACTGCCCCTCTGGTGCAAGCGAAGGGTTGTCTGTAGCAGGAGATGTTATAGAAGCACAGGTGCAGGGGAAGAGGTAATGACACAAAGGTGCAGGGGAAGGAATAATGACACAAACCCTTCTTTTTTAGTAGCTTGAAGTTCAGAACCAATTTGCTGGGAATTTACTAGATGCCTAACACATATAATCTGTCTTTGCATAGCTCTGCTAGAGGAAAAATAGTACCACAATTATATCCATGAAAACAATAGGTTTTTTTGTAAAGTGCAACAATTTCTTGATCTTAGTATTGATCATGTCCATTACTGTCTATGCTGTATGGTTTTGAGGAAAGTTTGCAGCAAGTAGATTAGACTATGATTTTCTTCTTTCTGATCCTTGCAGTGCTGCCTGGAGGCAAGATAGATCACACAGAAATCTAAAATGCCTGAGCACCTCCAAGGCTGTGCCCACCTTATACTGAAGAAAGCCTCATGCCTTGCTGTGACATGGTTCCCTGGGCACAACCAGGCTCCATCAACTAACCTGGAAGGTGGATAAGGCCTGCTGGGGCCAGAATTGGGTTCAGGGGCCTTCCGTCCACAGCAGTGTCAAGTGATGATCCTGAGAGTGCCTTTATTTTTGAGAGGATCCTTAGTCTAGCACTTCAGGCACAGTGTAGATGCATCCAGCATTTTCTATGTTATATAAGTCATTAAGTCCTACATCCTGCGAACCCATGACCTGCACTAACATTTCAGCGGCTTGTGCAGCCAGCGAGCATTGGATGGCATTGCATTGGCCAGCAGGGCTTTCCTCAGGGTACAGGGTGCTCAGGTGGTTCAGGGTGACTGGCATTCCATGTTCCAGATTACTCTTTACACAGTTCCTGCTTTGCACACACAGGATGAATGGCAAAATTTTGTGGAATTCCAAGAATGCTCTTTATCTTTGAAAACAAGAGCTGAATGTTTTACAATGAGAGCCCTAAACAAATGATCAGTAAAAGATGTTGGCCTGAATTGCCTAGTCTTGGATCCCTCCCTATAACATTCCAATCCAGATGTTTGTGGTCATGGGTGTTGTAAAGAACAAGTAGAATCCACAGCTGGAGTCTTGCAGAGAAAATGGTGACATTAACAAATTGATATTCAGAATTTGATTCAACTGCAAAGATAATCAAAGTTCCACAGAATCGTCAAGGTTAGAAGAGACCTTCAAGACCATGTAGACCAGCTATCAACCCATAATCACATAATCAACATAATCACCCCTAAACCGTATCCCCAAGTGCCATATCCAGATTCCTCTTGAACACTTCCAGGAATAGTGACTCCACTACCTTCCTGAGCAACTTGCTCTCATGCTTAACCATTCTTTCAGTTAAAAAAAAAAAAGAATTCTAATATCTAATCTGAAAATCCCCTGGTTCAAATGGAGGACATTTCCTCTTGTTCTTTCACTTGAGACATGGCAGAAAAAATTGACCTGCAGCTCATTACAACCTCCTTTTGAGTAGTTTCATGGGCAGTAGTAAAGTTCCTCCTTCCTAACTGATTATCTGACTTTTCAGCTATAACATGCCTTCAACATCCTAAAATGCCAACATTGATTTCAGCAGAGTGACACTGATCTGTGCTTGCTGAAGGTTTACACCATTAGAATGTCTCAGACATACGTGATTTCTTATCAGAGGGGCTTGACCATCAAGATCTCAAAAACTCCATTTCCTTTCTCTTTCCTAGGAACTTAAGTAGAAACTTTCAGTTGAAAACAAACATCCAGGATGGATCACTGAGAGTTTTGTGCGAGTAAATAGAGCTGTAAGCAGAGCTCAGTGTGATGGCAAGTTATCATCTGAGACCTCTATTACATGCATGGTCAAGATTATTTTATCAAGGAAATATGAACACTGCGACTTGGTATGCCAGTGATTAAAATAAGCACAATCCACCACAGGAGAAGTATCTGTTGCTGTAGTTTCCCTGTATATTCTACAATGTCTTCAAACTTCAGAGATTTATCTGTTCTCCCTTAATCAAGGAAATTACGTGAATGTTTACCACTTCAGCCTGATTTTGCAGGGAGAAAAATCCTAGGGTAGAGTCCTCAGCACATTGGTAGGCTGAAGACATTGCCTCACATGACAGAAGGGTCTTAAAGGCCTAAAACAAAGAGAGATTTGGTGAACTTCCAGGAGGTGGTTGAGCTAGGAGAGGGACAGTCTGAGCCTTTGCTTGCAAGGGCCACTCCATGCTGCTGTTCAGCAAGAGGCTTAACAGGCAGCAGGTGTGGGATGCCTGTGGCTGCTGTAGTCAGTGTTGCCTGGCAGGGGTTGTGATGGTGCGTGATCATATTTTGAGCTTCTTCAAAGGAATGAAAGGAATGAACAGTGGTTACTGTAGTGCATTATCAACAGAATAACCTCCATTCTCCACTTAAAGTAAGAATCCTCTCTTTGTGAGCACCAGTAATCTGCAGCCAGCATGCACAAAGTAATTGACAATTTTCTTTCACTTCTGCACAATCTGCAACAGAAAAAACACAAATGATACCCAAAATAACTTGGCAAGACATTTGCTTATGTGTAAAACAAGCAGAAATGAGCAGGATTGCAATAAAAACATTTTAAAACCTGAATTTGCTCGGTAAGCTCATGGCAGTCTCATGGCATTGTGTAATGTTCTTACTTGCTAACAGCTCCTACATATTTCTTTCTTCTTAAAGCATTGTTTTAGTGTATTAAAATGGTATCCATGAGCTGTCACCAGAAGTAACCACGTTGCATTTTCTCGGGCTAAATGGAAACTGTCACACTTTGCTGAGCCCCTCTTGTTAGTGAAGAACAAATTGAAGACAGTGAGGCTTATAGTTTCAAGCTACTTGTGCGGAAGTTGTTTTTGAGCTTGTCAAAATTATGAAAAATTACGCACAAATTTGAGAGTTTGTACCAGAAAGCAAAGGAGCAGAAATTTCTTTCATCTTTTGATGAAAAAGTGGAAGTAAAAAACAACGATTTTATGAATGTGTTAACAAGTAACCTGAAACAAGAAATTGATTATTTTTAAAACCTTGAGAAAAACCTTGAAAAAATTAATTAAAAATCTACTGCTAACTCCCTAGTCTCATAAAAATTATTTTGGTGATATAATTTTTTTAATAGACAGTATTCTTGATTTTTCACCTTCATAAGATCTGATTACCTGTAGTATCTTATATTCTTAAATTCAGTACATCATTATAAATTGTTCGATTGAAAGAATGGGAGAAACATAATTGATACCTGAAGTTAGATCACTCCAAATACACTACCATTAACAGCTAAGACCAGGAATATTAGCTTTCTTGCTAACATGATAAACAATGGCCATCTGTCTTCACAAAAGATTCCCAGACAAAAATTATTACCTCAGTCCCAGTAAACTGCTGAACTTTTCAGCAAAGCAATAGAAGGTTTAATGAAGGGGGTACATATCAAAGGCCTAGACCCTCAAAGATCTATTTAGGTGGTTTATTCTTGTAGAGACTCCTTCTTCCATGAAAATCTGTACTACAAAACACATGAAACAATATACATTTTATGTTAGAAACCTATCAAATAAAAATCAGTCAGTGGAACAATTTTCTGTAAATGCTATGGAGAATCTGGTTCATCTCTCACTTTAACTCCCTGGAATCCTAGTTACTCTGTTAACAGATAAATTAGGTTTACTCCAACACAAAACAGAAAAGAAAAAAAAGTAGTAATATATGTTTTTCAGAATTTGAAATGGATAATGTAAGTTGTATCAGAGGTAACTCACTTCTTGTACATCTCTCACAATGCTATGTCAAAGTCTGGTGCCAAGCATCTCTTGCTTGTATATGATGTGAACAAACCCACAACCCTGAGACTAACAAGGTATCTGTCAATGAAACTAGAAAATCAGTCTTTCTTCATAGCGGCAAGCAAAACCTCATCTCCCCAATGTACTGGCACAGAATGGATTGTGTATATAATCTGTGCAGAATTGCAGAACTTGGCCATAAAATCAGCATATCAAGCTCAGTATCACCAAATAATTCTAGGTAGATTAAGGCAAACCTCTGCAGGTGGAAACACCTGTGGATATTTGCATCCACGCAATCCATAGGAAATCAAATAGCCCTACCCAGGATAATGGAACCTTCCACATGGCTCCATTTCCTTCATAAAAAACATAAGCTATTAGAAGTAGGTGTTATATAATCCAAACAAGGCTGAAAGATTCACTGCACTGCCAAAGGTAAGAGGATAGACACTGTTATCCCTGAGAGAGTAAACCAGCACAAGGGAACACAACCTCTAAATCAGTACTGACAGGGATGGAAAGCAAACTGACTTCAAATATTAAACAGCAGAAATTGCAAGCAAAACAATTGGAAGTTTTTACTATTTAGGACATACATGGCACTATTTTATTCATAGATTCCAAAGCATAAATAAGAATGGAACAAATTTCTTCCTCTTGTTGTAGTTAGAGTAAACAGGGCATAGAGGAATTGCAGTGACCTTGCTAACATTTGTCCCACAGTGCTTCCGTAACTACCAGCATGGGGGAAAAAAGATCCTAAGGGATGCATTTTATAAAGGTAGTAGGTACTGAACTTATAAAGGAAGAAACATAGAAAATATTTTAGGCAAAGGAAATGAGGAAAAAATGTGAATGGGAAATAAATAAGAATGAGGAAAGAATGGAAAATAAAAAGAAAATCTCTGATATATTAAAAGGGAGTTGTATGAGCCTGTAAATAAAGACACATTCACTGCAGATACACAGAGACTTTTAAAGCACTCATGAATTTTTAATAGGGGTATCTTGGCATAGTCTCCTGCCATGGACACAGATTAAGAGTCACCTGAGCTCTGTGCACAGGGCTGTGGCAGGAGGTCCCTCCGAGACTGGGCTGGAAGTTGCTCCCATTAGCATCATCTTGAAAAGTGCCATCCTGAATGGTGAGGTGGACCTCTGTGCTGACGAGGATGCAATCAGCTAAATTACTAAATAGTTTGGCTTCCAGTTGAAAGTCTTGCAAGTTTACCTATATTAGGACAATTTTCTCCCTCCCTTTTTTTTTAATTCTTAAAAAATCTGTGAACTGAGAAGTTTCTTATAAAGAAAAAGAGAACATTCTAAAGTCAGTATAAAAATCTGCAGTCTTCAAGAAATTTTAAGCTGATGAGGAGAGCCTGGAAAATATTGTTTCTAAGTAAGAAAGTACAATGAAAATCAATGATGCAAAATAGTGGCTTTTTGCTCAGCAGTTCTTTGTCTCACACATCTGTTTGCTTAAAATACAATGGCTTCAGTGTTGTTTGCTTATGTTTGAATTACAGCAATGTGGTGTCTCATCAACAGATTAGTTTCCTCAGTTTTAATGGATTATATATGTGCCAGATTTTCAGAATTCTTCCTTTTGTGGCTTGATCAGAATCCTGTTGAAATACCTTGTTTTCATCCACTTTGGGTGATTTGGCTTAGACTCGTGAAGATTGTAGGTGCACAGATGTTTCTTAGAGCCTGAATTTTACACTTCAAACCCTGTGTGGAGTGAGAAGGAGCTCATGCCCAATCCCAAGCTGCCATGTTGATCTTTTATAGTTAGGTTATAGACAGTCTATTTTTTAACTTCTAAAGGAGCAGGATAACTGTAAAATGGGAAATAAAATGCAGTGGCCTACTAAATAATTTTTATAAGTTCATTCTTTGGATATTTATAAGAGATTTTCCATAACAAACTTTCTTCTACAACTTTTATTTCTTCCTTAGTATTTTTCCTCTATCTAATTGTGATCATTTTAGAGTTATTTTTCTGTTTGTAATTGTTTTCTTCAGCTATAGTGAACAGGAACAATATAAGAGCATTAAATAGTTAAGACAGCGAAAAACATGGAAATTGTCTAATTCACATATAGATTAAAAAGCCAGTGAGAAGCCCAAAGGAAGTGAGGAAAAAAAAATTGATACTTAAAATGCACATCATGAAAGCATGATGAAAGCTTTCCTTATTTAAAAGGTGCGCAATGCCTTTATTTCCAAGTGGTACTACTCATTAAAAAAATGGGACAGTGAGTACAAAATTGCTAGAAATGCTTAGATGTCTATTTGAGCATCTGTGCATTTTGCACTGCTGCAAGTTTTCTCCTGAAGCCATGGGAGCTGACCAGGTTCTGTCCAAAAGAGCATTCCATCCTACTTCTGAAAGTTGTGATTGGCCTACAGTAACGGATGTTTACTACTGCTGTGCAGTCCTAGAATGGGATTTGGATCAGGTGTCATGAGCAAACCTCCTCCTAGATGGCAAACTTATGAGATATGAACATTTCTTTTGTGTCTTAAGGGAAAGCATAGCTGACAAATGAAAGAGAATGCAGGTACCATCTTTGCTCACACAGCACATAGGCTCAACTTGAATCCTGTTTTTTACCTGCTGGAAGGCATTTTTGTTTGCCATTGCATGACTGTTGTAATATTTGATAAGATTTCTCAAGTTTTCCATCTGAGGAAGGGTTAATGCCACAGTGAGCAAGTAACAGATTTTGAGAACTTCATGTCAATATTTACAAGCTTTGTTAATCCAAGGATGCTTTTTGCTTACCTTTTATGACAGTGGTTTAGAACTTGGCATGGTTATTTTGAAGGAGTATTTCTTCTATCGGTAAGGATGGTCAAAGTTCCTACTTTGCTCAAGGCTGTATTACTTCTAGAGGTAATGTGGAGGAATTTCTAAGCAGTATGAAGTATGTATGCCTAGGTGGGCTGCTTTAGGCCTGCTTATATACCTCTGAGCTTGGCTCAAGGGTTTCACTGGAAACAAAATATTGAGTAAGCCATTATAGCAGGGAAAAAATTGTCAGGATCTCTGCCCTGGTAACTCCTGCAAGAAAAGAAAAAAACACCAGAAAAAGTAATCTGGGAGATTTCTAGGTCATGTGCTAACTACCACGTGCCATGACTGGCTCCTAAAGCTATGGTAGGACCACCAAATAAACTAAACACATTCCTCTCTTGATGGAAGCTGTGGAAAACCCTACAGATGTGTTATTGTTGTTGCTTTGAATGATTATGGTTTGAAGAATGGAATACAGTCCCCTGAAGAATGGAATATTTGAGAGGCAAATGGTCTGGATATTAGATAAATTAGAGCCATTCAAATTATTTTCTTAAGAATAACAATTTACACGTGTCTGGAAAGGAAAGGGTTGACACAATTCAGAGGGTGGAGCATAACAGCAGGAGGGTCATTTAGGGCAAAGGGAGGAGGACGAATGGCTGAGGTACAGAGCTGGTAATCAGGAGAGATGCTCTGCACCCCTCACCCCATTTTGGAGCAAGGTTGGAGCAAGTCCAGAGGCAATGACCCAACTCAGGCTGGGGCCAGTCACTGCCAGGCAAGCCCTGGCTGCTGGGGCAGGCTGGATGAAGCTGCAGGAGAGTCAGCTTGTCACTCTGGGTCTTTCTGGGTGAGTGGGATGCAGAGCCAGGGGACTGCCTCCACCTCAGGGGTGAACCTCAGAGGTAGTAATCCCCTGCAGGGCTGTGTCTCAACTGGCAGATAAACATTCTACAGATAACGTTTGTGAATGAAGGATGGTGCTCTTAATATACATCTGTACACAAGTGAATTGGAAGGGCTGAGCTTTATTTGAGTAATACTAAGAATTGTGAGATTTCAGAAATGGAAAAAGCAGTGAATATGAGCTTTTTTGGCCAACCTTATATTCACACAAGTAAGTTTAAAGAAACTTGAAACAGATACATATGAGTTATGTGATCCATTTGAAATTCACAAATATTCACAAAGGAGTTTATACCAAAATTCACTTACATTAAAGAATGCCAGCGAAAAGGCGACGTGCAGGGAATAAAACTAAAGGCATTCCTTTTCCAGATTAGTTTGAAAGGCATTTCCCTCAACCTGGTTTCATGTTAACTGAAGCTGAATGCGTCAGTTCCGCCTCAGTTTTCTGCTATAGCTCTATGATAGGACTGCCATAAAATCTTATTTTTTTGTCAAGAGCTGTAGGTGTGGGACTTCATGAAGATTTCAGCTGCCCTGTTCTATTCCCTGACAACTCAAACATATCAGCATACACGTGCACATAATTTTACACACTGCTTTATGCCCTGGCTCACTTTTGTGTAAAATTTTAAGGGTATTTTTAAAAACATACAAATGTATAAACTATATATTAGTTGTGAAGCTGTTCATATTAATAAATGGGAGGAGATTTTTTTTTTGCTCCAAACAGAGAGAGAAGCATATACAGTAAAATAAAATGTGTAAAAATAACTAATGCACATTGAATGAGTGAAAATGTGCACTAGTTATTATGAAATGTGGAGAAATGAAATGCATAACAAGAAGGCCACAAGAGAAATCAAAACATATTACACTGTCTGTATAGCAAGACTGACATCTAAATATGAAGAGAAACATGAAGCTAAATCTGTGTACTTTTGACTATGTTTCCTTGGGTTACAGGGAAATAAGACCAGTGGGTACTGACTAAGAGACCCATCTCATTACTTCGGGCAGAATAATAATAATATTAATAATAATATTAATAATAATATTAATATTAATAATAATAATAATAATAATAATAATAATTAACAGATAGGCAATAAGACAGATACAGATTGATTAACATATAGATAATGAGGCAGAATATTAATAATTAACATATAGACACAGCAGTTTTTTAGATATCTTTGCTTGTTTTTTCCAGTACACCTTTAATTGAAAAACCACCACACAAGAACAAATTTGAAGTGTTGTTTCAGAGAACCAAAAGGCTCACAGAGCTTCTGCATTTGATGAATTTTGGACTCCAACAAATACATTTTTATTTCTTTTCCATGGGATGTAACTGACTTGAGTCTTGTGCTTTTTGAAGAATAGTAACAGTGCTTTCATAAATACATTCTTTTATCAGCTTACTATTCTAAGTTTAGCCTTATGTAATTTTAATTTAAGGTAAAAGTTGTTGGGAAAATCCCCTAAGTTTGGTTGGAAGCAAGCAGAACTTTGTCTATCTACTTTTTTGTTCTTTCACAAATAATTTTGCTGTTCCATGTCTTTCTGAAGCATCCTTCTCTGGATTAAAGTTAAGAGAAATAGCCTGAGAATCTTTGAATTTGATTAAATTTAGCATCTTTTGGACAATTTTCTTACACATAGTATTGGTGTATGATGTCAAAGATCTACATATATGGGTTTAAAGGCTGGACCCAAACCAGTGCAGAAAGTTGTAGTGAGTCATTGGCCAACTGATGATGAATCATCGCCTCAGCACCTGGGACTGATTCATCCTTCCAGCAGGCAGCTATTGGCCGCTGCCTTTACAGACACAAACACTGTCTCACAGATAGCGGTTGTCTGTGTTAGGATTTTGCTTGGCTTGTTACTGCAGCTATTAATTGAACAGAAGAAGATTGCTAAAAAAGATCAGTTTCAGTCTTACAGCCCACTGTCTCTATCCTTTGGATGTTCTTGTGTCCTTGGAGGACATGTCTTAACACCCAAAAAATCACCTGAAGATTTTGTCACCAATTCCATATGAGAAGCGCAGATGTTGTTTACAGGCTCTATTCAAGGCAAGTTCCTCCTAAGTCCTGGAGTATCCAGAGCTGTATTTCAGATCATCTGCTTTATTACTTACAGCCTGCTCTGGACATTGATATTGGTTTCTCTCTGACTACAGAGACTACTATCACATGACCTACATTTTCCCTGTTGTGACTTACTGATCTTTGCTTCACGGCCTTGGTTCAGCCTGGATCTCAAGTTTTCAGATAGAACTGTTTGAACCTGGATTGATCTCTGATTCTGGTCTGCCCATGACCATGAGTTTGTCATCCAGGCATTGAACCAAGCCTGGACAACATTTCCCACTATCTCAGGAAAAAACAAAAACAAATACTGATGACAAATAAGTGTCATCAGTAAAGGCATTATAGTTAAATTACTTTTACCTCAATGGAAAACAAAAAAATCCAAAAAACAGCCAACCAATGAACAAGCAAACAAACAAACAAAAAAGGTGTTTTGGATTGGAATCTTCTAAGGTGACAGAAATCAAGAGATAAAAACAGGCACTCTTTCTGAGATATGGGTCATATATGATTTATCTGCTATAGCTGCAATCATTTAAATAAACACTCTGGCTTATTACAAAGTACAATGTTCATAAGCCATAAAAGAGTCCTCCATACCACATCTTCAGAGTAATACTTGTTCCTGATTGTGTACTATTGCTTGCCTCACTGCCCCTTTTGTTTCTGTAGAAGAGCATCTATCTGCCATGAACAATGAAGGATGATGTTCAGATACCACACATACTGATCCCATTTTAGGAGTCCCTGGTATGCTGCTACCCTAGAAAAGTAGAGATCTTCTACAGGTTCCATATCTACTTTAGAAACATTACGGATCTTAAATGGTGCTAGAGTGCTAGATATCTAGAGACTATAAGCAGAGGCATCTTTCATTCAGTTTACTATCAAATCAAGTTGCTTTACCTTTCTGCTATACAATGAATGCTGCAATTTCCCCCTCTGGCAGCCTATTTTCCATCTGAAACAAGCTTTTCAATAGTGGAAACAAACAGAAAAGTCTAGGCTACAGATAATGTTTTCTGAAAATTCTCATGTTGTTCATTTAGAGGAGTGGTTGCATGAGAATGAAAAGACAGACTGCTATGGATGTAATATAATGTGCATATATAAATACAGATGTCTTCTTGGCCATTTTTGAAATGAAGTCCAAATTAGTTCAGATCTGCCTCAACAGGCAAAGCTATTCCTTCATTTCTTCTGAACCTATTTTCTTTATTAAAACAGACATTTCTGTAAATTCAATGCCGTGATTTTATCAAAGTAAGTTTTGATCCACATTACTTTTGCAATTGGACCACATCACAGCCAAAACCAAACTAAACTGAAAAATAGCAATAAATTCTTTCTAGGATAAAATTATTTTGGATTTCTTTCAACTGACCAAACAGACGGAGCCTGAAGACTATCCAAAACATGCAGAACATGATACAATATTTTCAAAGTAATTTAACAGTTTTTCTTTCAAAAGATGGATCTCATAGTGTTTCAAGACTCCAGGCACTAGTACCAATCTCATTAAAGCACAATGGCTTTGCTGTCATCTTCTTGTCTTAGGCTTGGGTTTTCTTATTTGCGTGTCTTTGTGAGCCCACGGTGGAACCACAGGCGCTCTCCAAGGTCCTGAAACATTGGACTGGATTTTGGAATTTTTTTTTACTAATTAGAGGTCTTAATATTATAAATCAATATTGATTAATTGTGGGTAAAAAAATATATTCATTTAAATTTATTTATTTAAATTCAAGACTAATAGAATCAGTCTGGGAAAAGAGAACTTAGGTTTAAATACTTTTATTTAGATCACATTTAGATGCTACAGAGTACAAATGAGAAAGGAAGCAAATTTGGGTTAGGCAACCTCAGAAATGTAAAATATCATCCTTGTAATTTAAAATACTTGGGAAGTGTTTTTCATGCATGTTGAATTCCTGGAAAACAAAGTTGCTGAGATTTGCCAGGCGAGCTGAGTAATGTAAATTTCTTGCTGAGCTCTGAGTTATGAGAGCTCATTATTAATAAATATTGTTGTTCTTTCTTTACAAATATGCTCAATATTTTTTATCTTGGTAGTGGCCTTTTTCAATCTGAACAAATGTAACAGAAGAAATGTCACGAGCAGTTGTTCTCAAAAGTGAGGTACTACACTTATGTTCCATTCCCTTGTAGTACCAGCTATATATATGAAAGAATGGTGTGGTCAAGCATTTTCTTTTCAGATTTATTGTCTGAAGTTGTTGCATGACATAGGTTCAGGATACCAGAGATTACTCATATACTTCTGTAAAACAGTTCTGAGCTGCCAAACTGATAATATGAAAAACCAGTTAAAGCTTTGAAAAAAATGTCCGAGTTACTCAGCATATAATGTATATTTTCTGTAAATTATGGTAGTCTCTTTGTGGAAATATGCATCTAAAGATGTAACCAGACTGCAACCTTGCAGTCTTTATGAAGAGTTTAAAAACTGAATATAAACCTTGACTAAGTTATCCGTCTGCAATTCCATGCCACTCTCTGTATCATAGCTCAGAAAAAAAATGTCTGTGTTGCTCAGAAAAGCTTACTTTGCTGGTCCATTGATGTCTTTTTCATGGATAAATAAATTACATTATTTTTAACCTACGTTTAATTTGAATTTTCTTGTTCACTAACTTAATTAAAATGAACAACCTGGTACAAATTAAACTTGTACTATATACTACGCCACTACCTCAAATTTCAGGGAGAATTTATTAGTAAAGTCTTCCTACCATTAAACCTGTGAGGTAATTTATATAGAATGCCTTCTCCAATTTTTACTGTGTTTTCTAAATTATATTTAAGATCACATATTTACAGAGAAATTACAGTGAAAATTAAGACTGCTGAAGACAATGCAGTATGTCAGCATTAAAACTTTGGGAAATATTTTGAATAACAAAATAGTATGAACATATTTCTACTGGAATTATAGTTTAAAAAATATAAACAAGCAAACACAAAACTGTCAAAATGGTGATAGTGTTGTCACAAAAAGGAATTATTTTACAGGAAAAAAAATTTTAGGAAAATTATTTCTTTAGGTCTTTTTCATTTAATTACTGTTTTGGACACTTGATTCAAAAGACTATATAAAGGAGGCATTAATTTAATCAAATTCTGTAGGTGCTTCATCAAGAAGAGCAGTTAACAAAGTAGAAAGACATTTCTGACTCGATGACACAAGAGTTCATTATGAGAGTAAGCATAATCAGGCCAGAGTGCAATTAAAAGAACATTCATTATAATTTGAAACATAGAAAACAAGAATTACAAGATTTTCGAAAAGCAGTGAAGCAAACTTATACCATCTATTTAAAGAAACACTTCCTAAATATAGAATTCAAATTAAAATACTAATAAAGACTACTTACAGGCATGCCTAAAGCAAGAACAGGGTCTTGAAACTGAACCATAACAATACTCTTCTTGTTTTTAGCAGTTCCAAAGAATTTTACTGCCCTTGTGAGTAGTCCTTGGATCACCTTCTCTATGTGTAAGTTGGTGATCTTTACAAAGATCTTTATGAATTGATACCACAAATAAAACATAGTTTTGCAAATGTATAGAGGTTCAAAAAGCACTGGGAGCTTCAAAAATGTGAAGGAAATAAAACCCTAGTAACCTTCTCTGTGGATGTCTCTAGTGTCAGGAACACACCTCATGGAGAGGAAATTAATCCTTCAAAGACTGGTCCCTCTCAGCCAGGGACTACTTTCCCAATATTTTAGGAACATTTTGAAAAAGGAGATTGGCAATCAGCAAGTTCATCAACCACTTAACTGTGAAAGGGAGATAAGCAATAAAAAAGATTTCAAAATCACCACAGAGGCGTTGAAAACCTACAGATTTTTTCAGCTGATATGTCAATGAATCTCCTATTGCTGCTGATGAACTTAAGACTCAGATTTTGTGTTTGAGGGTTGAGAAATATTGCACACCAATTATTCTGAGATTATACAATTCAGTTTCCTGATTAAAGTCAATATTATTTAGACTTATTAGATACTAGATTATACCAGTATCTTAGATTTAACTCCATATTATTTGAGATTAATAAGACAAACCTCAGGTGTTTGTACCTTTTTAGTGCCAGTAGCAACACCTATACCTGGATCTACTTGTTTTATTGTTTCCTGAAGAAATCTCTTTGATTATGACTTATGTTCTTGTTTATAAAATAAAACAGATTTCTACTAGAAGATAAAAAGACACTGAATGTTAATCATAAAGCTTGTGCTCCTCCACTCCTAAGACCAAATGTTCTTACATTTAGTCCTAAGACTAAGTGTTACCAGATGTTCTGTGTGGTCCCCTGTGCTGAAGCTGGGGAACCTAAGGTTTACTTTTCATTTACTGTGAGAAGCAGGATGCAGAGAATACATTGTTATTTACAAGAACTAAGTGTCACTCTGAAGAGCTCTGCTGCTTCACTGCCCTCTAAAGCTGAAGGCAATAAAATTTCTCAGGTTTTAGCCAGGTTTCATAAGAGTATAAAGCTGTCTTATGCTGTCAGTTTGTCTTCCCCTTCCAATCCTTCCTAATAGCTTTTGAATACATTATCCAATTCCTGTCAAATATTAAAAGGATCTAGAAATCTCAGAAGTCTTGTTTCTACAAATTTTGTGAAAATATGTAGTTAGGCAATGGGGAGAAACAAAAATAAATGCTATTGCATCCTCTCCAAGGAGAAAAAAACCTCATTTTAGTATTGAATTCACTAATTATCTGTCTTACTCTGTTTCTGAGCTGAAAATATCAACCTTACACTTTACAGATCCTCATCTAAAGATCCATTTAGTTCAAGTTTGTCTTATGAAAATCTGCATTTTCTTGTGGACCTCTGCAAACATTATTTACCATTCTCTCTAGTTTTCTAACTTATTTCCATTCAATTGCTGCAAGATTTGAATTTCTTTGGAGCACATTTATCAAACATTTGAGAAGCATCTCATACACAGTGGGAAAACCTGAAAGGGATTAAGAATTGAGGATTTATAATTTTTCCTAACCAAGAGTGACAGTGGTTTATTGTTAGGATAGGGCATTTCTCTAAAAATCAACTTTTTTCTTCGCCCTAAAAGAATTAAAGGACATTTATTTTGGCTTGATGTAATCTAAGAAACCAATCAAGATGGCAGTTAGCACAGTGCTAAAATATTCTTTCCTTCTATATCAGCAGAAAGATCAAATTATTCCATAATAATTAATAAGTGGAATTGACAAGTACAAATAAGACAATATTCACCTTGAGTAAATTTAGGCAGCCAAACTTCATTTTTGAATTACACAGCAAATCTGCTGAGACCATCACAAAGTGAATGAAGACAGGCAGGTTCTCCTAGAAGGTGATTCAGGGCAAGATGCCATTAACAACACAGAAAACTCCAGGGAATTCATCTTCTAACTAGTATCACAACTTAGAGTTCTAAATGTGCAGTGGGAAGTTTAATCAAAAGTGGAGATTTTAAATCCATTTTCATCTTACTCCCATTATATCTGTAACTCTATAGCCAGGCTCAAGACTTATTGTAGTAATGCATAATTACAGCTCTTTTGAAAAAAATAAACTTGCAAGTACAGGGACAGTGAAAAAAACTATAGGAATTTTCACCTGTATTCCATGCAAAACTAAGCGCAGGATTTTTTGTAGAATTTGGAAAGCTTTCTAGCTTTGTCACAGCTGGAAAGCAGGAAATAAAAAGCTAGTGGAGTGACAGGCTAACTTGCCTAGAACTGATTTGCACAAATAAAGAATAGTGAGGAACAAATAAATTGAAAACAACACAAAAGATAGCAATTATATGAAGATACAGCAGTGCTAAGTGTCATTATTCTTCTGATTTAAGACTAGCATAGTATTCTAAAGCAGTACTATACAGTAAAAGCCATGAGTTATTTAAACATTTCTGTAGGATTTTAAAGATTCTGATGAATCATGTATAATTAGCTATGATTAAAAAGTCACCGACAAATAGCTAACCCCAATGAAATACATGGTACAGAGTGCTTTCTCAATTCACATAATCTTTCTTTTTTGTGTGCTAAAAAGTAAGAAGATTTTACTATAATTACAATTTCATACCAATGATTTATAGGAGATAATATATTTGGAGTGCCTGCTGATAGCCATATTGGCTAGTAAAAGGAATTAAATGTTTCATGTTCATTTGAAATTTCAGCTTAAGGCCATGCCAAAAACGTTTTTCATTTTTTTACAGATCAAAAAGGGACAAAAGTGAAAAGATTTCCAGAAATAAATGCTATGTAATAGAAAAATATCAACCATATGTGCATTTCAGATTTGTAGATCAAGTTACAAGGCTGGCAATCAGATTTTGACTCCCTAAATATTTTCAGAGTTCTAAATATAATCTTCTGTTCTTCTCCCCCACTTCTCTCCCAAACTGTTGTGTAGCATTTCTATGTGCAGTAAAGCGACCCGTCTTGTACATCTTGGAGAAGACTGGATTTGTTTCATGAGTAAAATGACACTTATTCCTTGGGTACTGTCCTGTACTAGTGTAAAGCAAAGGGTAGAAGCATGAGATCTTTTCTGGACTTGATATACAATGAAGCAATCTCTGCCTCTTGAAATTTTTATTAAAATTTATGGTAAGTCAAGTAGATACACAAGAACAATCCTTTTGATAATTTTCAGCATGGTAACTAAGTGAATTCTTGCACTATCTTTGTGCTCATCTGCCTTTCTGCCTGTCCTTGCTCCTCCACTAACCTTTTGTCCATACACCCTCTTCCAAAAAATTTCAAGGAGAGATGAAGATCTCAGAGAGAGGGTAAATAAAATTCTCATTAAAACTCATCACTGAGTGAAAGAACTCTTTATGGTTTGGCTTTTCCATATGGAAAAATCTAAAATATTAACTAGAGGAATCACTGTGGTCTTGAGCATATAAGGAGGACTTAATGTATTCTTGAAGAGGTGAGATTTTTAAGGATCTGCAAGGCAGCTGGTGTCAAGAAGTTATTCATCAGAATTAATCTGTAAAGAATCTCTCTTATTCAGTTCCACTACTCATGGGATATTTTATTTTTTTATTATCACTTGTCTATGCATAACAGCCAACATTTGTCTTCAGATCACGATACTGGGGTTCAAAGGCAAAAACCGAAACTGTTCACAAGCTTGGGTGACCAAGCTTGTGATCAGAAAATCTTACTGTGATCATCAATCTGGATTACCAAGTTAATGCAGACCTCAGCATTTTCCTGATTTCTTTAGCAGGTGAGCCGAAGAAGAATATTTAATTGTGATCTAAAGTAGCAGAGAATCTAGCCCTCATTGTTTAAATTATTCCAATTAAATATTATGACAGAATTTAATATTCCTGACTGCTAAAACTTGCATTTTTAGTTTGTCAGCTCTGTTTTCATTCATTAGATCCTCCTAATGGCATTTACATTTATATGTTGAATTACCACATTACAGGGTAAAAATATTAATTCTTTCTTTCCTAAAGAGATCAAACTGTTTCAATACAATCTTCTAATACAAAGTATGGTTTCAAAAACTTGTCATTAATTTTTAAATTCTTTTAAATTTTCTTAGCAGTTTTTGTGTACTGAGCTTTGGCTGGACATGGTTTTCTGGTATGTGTTTGACTGATGTGATAATAAACCATCTATTGAAATTAAAATGCAATTTTGCCAGCATATTTCACCTTGAGCAACTTATTGTGTTACTTTCATTTCAATTCATTTGCCACGTAAACAAATATGTTGTATTTTCAGTGTAGGTTCCCTGTTAAAGAAATAGTAAAACTATTTCAAAATTCCTTGCAGTTATTCTGGATAAAAATGCTACTTTTTGAAAAGAGCTGAAAACTGATTTTATGAAGACGGCATACTGACAGCTTACTAAAAAGTTCAGCCTTGAATCATCTATAATAATGGCTTTCTCTTGGTTTACAAGATGGATAGATTATAGAACGAGGCAAGCTATGAATTCCTTACAATAGTAATAAGAATTCTTATCTGCTGCTCTGAAAGGAGAATTGCCAAGAGTTTTTAACATAACAAACAACCAATTATGTTTCTGACAGAAGGGTTACAGAGATAACATAAATATCTGAATTCTCCCCAATAAATCCAAATCCCTACCTGAAGGAAGATATCAAAAAAGACATACAAACTCACAGGTAACAGAACACAACATGAAAATCAGGTGCAGAATTTCACAGCATCTCCTGTGTCAAAGCAAGACCATGGCAGAGGAGCATGTTTTAAGCCATCATGGTCTGGAGAGACCTTCTCTGAGTCCACACACAAATTTTGAAGTCCATCAATACTGGCATGGGCTATCTTTTGCAAGCAATAAATGTGTCTTCAAAATTTATACCTTAGCTTTAGTAAGTGGAGAATTTTTTTTCCAGTGCTATTTTTTTTCTTACTATTTCCTACTTTGTAAAATATTATTTCATCTTAATATTTTTCACTGATTATTTTTCCCATTTTTGTGCTATTAATTCCATAATTTCTATTGAAAGGAGTTCTTCTGTTATCAAATTGGCATCAGTGTTTAAAACTGCTATAAAAATGAAATTTAAAATAAATTCATTATTTGCCCACTGTCTAAATCTAATAGAAAGCAAGCTACTCTACAACACTGAATTTTAATACATTTAGTGAGAATTCACCATTTCAATGTTAAACTGAACTAAATTACTACATGAAATCCTGACTGTTTAGAATAACAATGACTATAAGAAAACAAAGGAGATATTACAGTTTTTACGTTTTGCATGATAATGGGCTTAAAACAATTCAGAGGGAGATGAAAATTTTGCTACAAAAAAATGAATCCCTTCTATGATTGTGCGTATATCATTCTCACAGAAGTCAAGGACATAATCTTGACCCAGGAATGTCAACAGGAAGTCAGAGGATTAATTAACTAGGAAAACAAAAGCAAATTTTTAAAAGACGAAAATTTCAGAGACAGAAGTGTTAAGGATTGCACTTAGGACATCTAGATAATTAACATTTTTCTAGAAAATACACAACATTCTTGTTACAGAAATTAGAATTTTAACCACCATTTTGTAACATTTACCTAAAGTTTATTTTAAGAGAAGCTTTGTTTTTAACAATCGTCTAAAATCCCAGTAAACTGAAGAATTAATTAGCAAGCACGGAGGATCAGTAAACTAATACTTTAGTCTGTTAAACCATCTGCTCAGGAGCACCCTGTTCAAATCTTGGCATTAGGAGAGGATGGATGAATACTTTTGCCTCTTGCACTTAGTCACAACTTGCCATTCTTTGCTTATGCACATTTTTTTCCCTTGAGCTCATGGTAAATAAAGCTATAAAGAGGTCAGTAATTGATCAGATTTCTGTTACCATGAAGTTTTGAATAACAGATTGCTAACAAATTTGGCAGAAAAACCTTACTGTAGCCATCCATCCTTCTTTTTTCATACCAGATTCCTATATTCAAGAGGTATGCATGAAGGGACAGATTTAAACATTATCTTTTGTTTTCTTTGCCTAGTACAAAGCAGGCCTATATGCAGTTAAACCAGGCAAAATAGCATAAAGTAAGTGAAGTCTTCAAGGCAATCTGTCCATTTCTGAAGACTATTAATGAATGTTCCATTAATATTTTACTACCACATTCTTTTTCATTATTAACAAGAACATACTATCAGATCTGTAGAGGTCCTTGTTGTTGCAACCCCAATGTGTCTTATTAGTCAAACTTTTGTGCTAATTCTTTGATTTTGTATCACAGCTTTGTTTCCAGAAAGTACAGGTACATTCTGACGTGTAATGGATCAAGGGTAGTGTTTGGGAATGAGAGTAGCCAACAATCTAGCCTAATGGAATACTTCTTTGTTGACACTGAAAACATTTCCTTGTATTTCAGCCACTCTCACATTGAAAAGATGGAGGGCTGTCAGCTGCAAACAAGGTGATTGATACAATAGGGAAGGCATCCAGAAATCACACTGTGAAATCTGCATGGTAGCAAGGGGCAGAGAAAGTACTCCAAGGAGCATACTGAAAGAGGAAGGTGCTCTGTAACACTACTAATCAATTTTCCAAAGACAGAGCAATGTTCCAAACAAAGGCAAAGATCTGGACTAAACCTGGCAATAGATGGCTTCCTCTCCATCCACAGCCAGCTTTCTCTGCAGTTGTTTCTTCCTAACTCTGGGCAGAGGTGATGCTGCAATCCTCTCAGGAGCATGTGGGGAAAATGGCCTTCGTCACAAGACCTCTGAAGAGGAGGCATTTATTTAAAATTCTTTTCCTCTCTCCATTAAGATTTGTGATCCTTGATTTTGTTCATGCATTAGAGACTTGATTCTCCTAACTAGCTTCAACTGGCATTTTTTCATTGACTTCAATTAAGCGAGACCAGGACACAGATAAGGTTCTGTGTGAGAAATCACTGTATGGTAGTAATTGCAGAATTTTATTCAAAGACATATTTTATCTGTATTGAAGAAATTAAAATAAGATAGGAAAGAAGGAAAAAAAGCTCAGGTGGAAGGGCTGGCATTTTAAATTTTTTGGGTTGCTTCTGTAGTAGACTGACCTCTCTCAGATAAATCTGCACACCATGGAAACTATTTTCTCACTGAGGAAAAATTTTCAAGTTCAGCTATACATCAAGTTAAGCATATAGCTAAACTGTGCAACTTTGTAATCTTACTGCCTTTTTCCCATCCTTCTCTCCCGTTGTTTGTTATACTGTCATATCTGGTTTCAAAGCAGGTTAAGGTCACTGGGTTAGAGCATGTGCCTTTCACACTGTTTGTAGACCTCCAGTGTGTGGGAATATGGGAAAGAAAGGGAAGGAAAACACCTTTTAAATCTTCAGAGGATAAGTAATAAAGGAATAACAACATACTGTAAAATAAATGCAATGAACTGATATTTACACAGTCTTATATCCAGTCTCTACTTTCTTCAGCATTATAGTGCCACTCAGCTATACATAGGTGGACAGAAGGATTTCTTTATTGCTTTACTGCATAGTCACAGATAACCTACAACCTGCAGGTCTAAATTAATAATAATAGTATGAATATACTATTAATAATTATAGTATGGGTATATGTCTATAGTATGGGTATATGTCTACATGAGTTCATAAGGGCTTAACTTTTGTAAGCACTGATGAACTGCGACCATCTGAGTAAAGGAGAACTTTTTGAATCCAGACGATTTTGTGTAGGTGCCAGACAGCAAAAAAAGCCAGCCCAGCCATCCACTGAGGGTGGAGCTGACACAGTTTCATTGAAGTGGTAACATGTAGCAAAACAGCCTGCAGATGCAAAATCTACAGTCCAGGCTGTTTCTTTCTCAACTTCTTTTATATTAAAAAGAAATAAATTGCTCTCTAATTTTTTAACCTAAACATGCCACAGATATCTGGGGACATGGAGTAGAATATTGCCCTCTGAGGCAGCCGCAGAAGCAGAAGTATCAAAATAAAACAAACAAACAAACAAAGGTCAAGAGACTACAGACAAAGAAGCAAGAGATTAACGCAATAAAGTTACTTAGAGATGAATGCAACAGATAGGGAAAATATATGAACTGTAAAATTCCACAGACTACAAGTTCGGTTTTCTCCTAGTACTCAGTGGATTCCAACATCCCCTGCCTACATTTTTCCTACACATCTTATCTGAATTCTACAGCTTTACCATGAACTTTTTCTTGTTCCGAGAAATCAAATTGTCACGAGGTGACTACGACGCAGATGGCAGTGGTTAAAGTCCTGAAGTGTCTGTACACACACAGCAGCACAGAGAATCCAGAGTCAGAGCTCAACATAAAACAGGTTCACTCCTCGTAGTAGCTCAACTTAAACTCACTAATAGAGTTGTTTCACGTGTTTTAGAGCTACACACGTACGTGAAAAATAAGCCACAACTCTTGCAGGCAACACCTTAACTTCACTATAAAAAATATGCATAATATTTTAAGCATCATTTTATGTAGAGTAAATTTCATTGGTCTCCTGTCAGTTGGTTTCCACTGACATTTGTGTATGCTTTTCAAACAATAACAAGGAAGACGGTAATAGGGAATTTAATACTGTCTTTTTAAAAATTCTTTTTGTTTTTTTAAAATGACACTTGTACACTTCAAGTTGTTTTGTTTGTCTTGATTTGGTTTTTTTTGCATTGTTTTGTTTTTCTTTACACATTCTTACATGGAAGCAAGATTATCATTAGCTGACATGGGAAACAAGGAACGAAATTAAACTGAAGGCAGTATTAACCGTAGAGACAGGAAGAACTCAGTCTGCAGGCAGAATATTCTCTCCTATTTAACTATTTGTTTTCAGGATGTAAATCTCTGTAATCTTAGATCCTATCACTCTGGTAGTGATAAGAGTTAACATGAACATGTTAAGTGGAATAAGAGATACGCCCTTTTTTGCCTTGGAATGGACAGGTTTATATTGAGATTATCTGCAGGTTTTCCCTTTGGTTTCTGTTGAAATAATGATTACAAGTGATCATATAAAAGTTTATCAAGCTTCTTGATGGTGCCAGATAGATGACAATGAATGAGTTTTATTTGTTTGGTTTCATGACTGTAATTGGAACATATTGTCAGAGGCTCCCATTTTTTCCTGAAATTACATGCAGCTTTATTCTCCTTCTCACGTGAGCTGCAGTACTTCCTTCATTAGCATATGCAGTTAATATGTTCATTAAATTCATGCCACATTGTAATTAATCTGAAAATTATGTCATTTCTGCAGAACCTATAACCTCATTATGTTCACAGTATGTACATCACAGTAATTTTATTTCTGAAAAAGGTATACCTCTGTTTGGTTATTAATCAAGGGGTCATTTCTGCCTAATTTACAGTGATTAACTCTTTACATGAATTTAGTTTGAAGCCTTGAAGTATGATACTAAGGGATAAAACTATTATATGTTCCATAAAGAGAAAAAATCATGGTGTAACAGCACTTATTTATATAGTACATTTAATAATCCATATAAAAAGTATCAATTTAGATTCAGCACACTGAGGTCAATATATAAGGCTGAGCAGGATCAAAAACTTAGGAGTAGCTAGAAACTATCAATTTCAAAACCGAGCACTGATATTTGATTTATGAGGAGTAAGATGACAGTTAATCTGATTTCAAAGTCATAGTGAATAAAAAAAAAATTGCCTGTGAATAATTGTCTATATCATATAGACAGAACAAAATTATCCTCATCAGGTGTTGTTGAAAAATACATTTTTAAGCTCCACATCAACATGACAGATTTTAGCCCACTGTTTCATTTTCAGCACTTAGTAACAAAACAAAAGTGTAGAAGACTATCTCTCCTTGTAGGTAAATGTTATCTAATAAGTTTTTTTTTCCCTTAACATGATGCTAGGGCTTTTTTCTTTTAAAAAGGAAATAAAGGTTTGATTTTTCCAAGGTCATTTACACCAAGTATCTATTTATAAATGTAAGCAAACTTACTGTCATCATAAGGGAAGAATTTAATAGCTGGCTTTTGAAGATTTGGAGACATCAATTAGGGTGACCAACCATACACACATATGTTATTAATAAGAAATTTGCAACTGTGAGTGGCAGGAACGAACACAGAGCAGGAATGACCTGAGTGATATCAAACACCAGGATTTTCTGTGGGCCCGGATTTCACACTCAGCATTTGGCACCTGAACAGTTGATTGGCAGTCTATCAGCTACTGCCCATGCAGATTTCATGCTGCCTTAGGTTCTGAGCCCTTTTGAGGAATTGCAGCAAACAGAAGGCACGTTCCAAGAACTACACCTTCAGTTTTTCAGGAGCAGCATAGTAGCAACCATCAAAAGAGACATTAGTGAATAAACATATTTTAATAATTGATACTATAGTTCTCTGTGAATATTGATGGTTAATAGGATGCTCACTTTACTAAAGTGTTTCTGAGAAAGAGGAAGACCAAACAGTAAATTCTGGGAAAGGAAGTAATGCTTGGCAAGGTCCTGTTAAACTTATATTTCAAAAAGATGCATTAATCAAATACAACATTAATTTTGTTTTTCTTCAGAGTTAGAGGGACAGAGAGCTTAGGTTGTAGCCTGCTAGCAAGAACTAGTGCAGCAAACAAACTTCATAGGTCTAAGAGGAAATTTAGCATATTTATGAATGGGATTATTGGTGTGGCTGCTTGCTGCAGCACAGAAAGGATTCAGTGCCCCCGGAGGCAAATTTCCAGTCCTGTGCCAACTCATATGACTATTTAGATTCTCAAAAAAACTCTCTGAAGTGGTACAGAGAATAGGAAGTCCGATGTTTCAAAAAGATCTAGAAGATGGGATATGAGAGGAAGGAAAACTTAGAAATTAAAAGTGAAGCTAATGCTGGAGAAACATTTTTTGGTGTTTTTTTTCCTAATGTAATTTTGATGAACATGCATTTTACAAAAAAATCTGCACTGATGAAACAGATGAAATGCAAATAGTTGCATTTCAGGTAATCCAAAATACCTATTTCTCCTCTGCAGTAACAGGTTCTGAAACAGAGCAGTGCGAACTGCATGTATAATAGATGGATTTCTACAGAAAATTAATCTGTGTGTATTATTGAAACCATAAACTATAGAAGACATCTTTATGTGCACTAAACTCCTGCAAGTACGGACATACACACAGCCACTTATCTGTGGAACAACGTGTCGAGGGCACTGCTTGGGGTTGCAGGACCAGGCTCGGCGGTGGCTGCGGCTGCGGCAGGGCGCAGCAGGCCGCGCATCCCCGGCCTGCGCAGCCCAGAGGCAGCACTGCTCAGCCGGGAGAGCGCCGTGCTCAGCACCCTGCAGCACGGCTGCTCTGCTGACACCAGCTCCGCTCCGCAGTGCTTGTGGCAACGGGAAGAGTCAGAGGCTCGGGAGCGCTGGTGTACGCTCTTGCTATTTACCCGCCGGGATAAGGAGAAGCCAGCAGACAATTTACCAACACTCATGCTGGCGCATCCACAAAACACTTCAGAGAGGTGAACACTTCAATTACGGCTTCTTGCTGCGTAACTGGTGGTTCTATTCCTGAAGGAGTTTGCAGAGCCAAGTGGACCACTCCGGGTACTAGGGCAAGCTCAGGGCGGGGGGTATGTAACTGTAGAGTGCGAGAACAAAGGGAACTAACCCCGGGACACACACACGAGGCTGGCAAGGGGCCGCGATGCCGAAAGGAAAGAACCAGGCACGGTGCGGCAAACGCTGCTGTCTCCACCCATCCGTCCGTCCATC